>CACRXK020001959.1:0-20382 GCA_902702795.2 Paramuricea clavata | reverse complement strand
CCCCCCCCCCCCCCCCAGCTACGTCACTGATTGTGCATGGTTTGTGTTCTGCGAGCAGTGCGAGCACATCCTGTTGAAAAGTTGTTGGAACAGCATCGCTACAAGTCTGCTGCAGGCTTGTTTCAACTTGTGCGTTTTTACGTGTGTAGTCGGCTGAATAAAGTATTTTTGCCACCCAAAATGGCGGATTATTTTTAATGATGCGTCACACTGCAAGACCTAAAGGCTGAATTTGCGATCGAATGATATTTCGAATAAAATCGAGCTGGAACTATTGGCCGCAGTTGGAATAATAACGAACATAACAAATCAATTCACAAAATTAAAATTTATAAAACCAGAACAGACACGTACTCTAGCAGAACTATCACTTACGAAAAGTGTGTATTCACTATCCCACATTAGTATAATTTCAGTATTGAAAAATGGTCTTTGAGCATTCTGATTGGCTCCCTCTGAGCGATATACTATTGCTTTACAAAAAAAAATGTCTTGAAAATCAGACGGAAGTGAATTATTTATGCAAATTATATTCATAAAATAAACACGTGTAGTAGTCCTGGTATTTGTTAACAATGTATTTCTAAATAAATCTTTTTCAATACCGAAATTATACTAAAACAATTAGTCGCATAGGCGTACGGGACGGGGGGCAGGGGGCAGCTGCCCCCCCCCCCCAAAAGATTACAAAGTCGAAAAGTCGGGCAAATGTTCAACATAAGTCGGGCGAAGAGTGGGAAATTAAAAAGCCAAAAAACTAGTCAAAGCAATAAAATCTCTCTTAATAATAACCCCAGTTTGTTGGGCAAACAAAGCCAGTTGGGCAATATTCGCTTCACAGTCGGGCAATATTGGGTTATTATAAAAATAAATGGGACAAATTCTGTCAATTTTGTGGGAAATTATGTCAATTTTTACCCTGGATTCCAGAGCCTTCGACAGTAAATAATAAATTGAAATGTCGCGAAGGCTCTGGTTCAACGGGGCGATTCTTTGCCAACCGCGCCAATCACAAAACAGAATTAAAATCGCCCCGTTGAACCAGAGCCTTCGCGACATTTCAATTTATTATTTACTGTCGAAGGCTCTGGAATCCAGGGTAGTCAATTTTGTGATGTTTGGAAAATTTGTTTGATGTTCCGAAAAATTTTGGTCTGTCCGAAAAATTTTTGGACCCCTAAAATGGTACACTGACCTAAAGGGGGAGGTCGCCAAAATTAATTGTTCCGGAAAAAAATATTTTCGGCACTAGTCGGGCACAATCCGAAAAAGTCGAGCAAATTTCTTTCCGCCCCCCCCCCCCACTTTTTCCTTCCGGTACGCCCATGATATATTAGTCGCCTCAGGCTCGGTGAATATAGGCTTTTAGTATAATTACATAGGTGATTATTGACAATTCTCCATGCTGATTGGTTGCCGTTGAGGTGATTATAACGCGATAATCAGTCCGCCATTTCGAAAGTCGCTTAGGTGTTCAAACCTTGTAGGGGACTTCGTGTCCTATTGTTTGTTCGCCTAGAATATGTATTTATACTGAATTTTTAAAATAAAAAAATAAATAAATAATAATCACCTAAGCGATTTTCGAAATGGCAGCCGAAGCCGTTTTATCAATTGAATGACGAAGAAATGTGTATTTTTTTTTTCCAAATAATACCTATGAAATTATACTAAAACAATTATTCACCTCTGCGATCGGAAGTGATGCTTTCCATATAATAATTAATAATTATTCGCCGAAGGCGAGGTGATAATCGGTGAAACGATAATCACATGTGATTATCGTTTCACCGATAATCACCTCGCTTTCGGCGAATAATTGTTATTTATTATATGGCAAGCATGCATCACTTCCGATAAAATGGAGGACTGTGATTGGCTGAGAAGCACTTTCAGCGGTCCATTATTTTCCAGTAATGGACCAGCGGCTGCCTCGTCCCTAGAACAATTGCGCGCGGGGCTAATGGGGGTGGAAGAGTCTGAGTTTTCCCAAGATTAAACCGTGAGTTAGCAGCTTTCGCGAAATCTATAGATAATATATGTCTGGATGTTAATGTCAAGGTTTCTTCCAATCTCATGCAGAACGTGTGTGTTAAAAATTTAAAGCCGTGTTGCTTCCGAGTGAGATAGTCGTATTGCATGGTTCTGCAATTCAGCCTGTGTCTGTGTATGTATAGTCATTTTGTTAATATATATGCAAATTCGAATATCAGGTTCGAATCTTAAGAAGAGATGAGTTAAAAACCTCTCGTCTAAAGAGCTAAGTGAGTTGGAAAGGAAGGGTGTTGAACACGGCCTAAAATTTGCGGTTGTACCTAACAGAATTCCAACAGCCGAAATCATTGCTTCAGTGGAAGAAGGAATTTTTCCACTAGACGATGATGATAAGCGATTGGTAAGAGCTGAGGTCAGTAGCATTCTTAGACGTGCCAAAATACCTCCAAAAAATATTGATTCGAATGTTTTCAAAGCTTTACTTGCTCTTAAAAAAGATCAGGACAGGGTTATTCTTTCAGCGGACAAAGGCAATTGCGTTGGTGTTATGGACAAACATGATTATCGCGAGAAGGCTCTTTCACTAGTGTTGAATGACAGAAATACGTATTCTATTCTCAAGTCTGATCCTACTGGAAAGACTCAAAGAGGTTTAAACGCCAAGTTACTTCTTTTGAAGAAATCTAATATTATCAGCAAGGCTACATATGAAAAGTTATACAGCAGTGATGGACTATCTCCGCGTTTCTATGGCTTACCGAAAATCCATAAACCGGAAATTCCATTGAGACCTATTGTGTCCTTTGTAAATTCTCCTACATATGGAGTTTCAAGTTTTTTGGAGAAAATTTTGTCCCCTGTGGTGGGAAATACCGAAAACACTGTCAAAAATTCCTGTCATTTTGCAGAATTTGTAAGAGGTAAAACACTTAAAGCAGATCAAGTGTTGGTATCATTTGATGTTGTTTCCTTGTTTACAAATATCCCAGTTGATCTTGCCATCAAGGTTGCGGCAAAAAGACTAAGACAGGATGCCACTTTGTTACAAAGAACATCCTTGCCTGTAGAAGATATTATTGATCTTCTGTCTTTTTGTTTCAACGCCACATACTTGTGTTTGAGGGCTGTTATATTATCAACAGGTTTTTGGAACAGCGATGGGGTCACCAGTTTCGGCAGTAATTGCTAATTTAGTAATGGAAGATGTCGAACAAAGAGCTTTAGCCTCTGTTCCGGTGTCCCTATCGTTTTGGAAACGTTTCGTCGATGATGTCATCTCTGCGGTTTCTACAAATGAGATCGATATTCTGCTGCAACATTTAAATTCTATTGAGCCGTCCATCCAATTCACGGTAGAACGTGAGATAAATGGACATTTAGCTTTTTTAGATTTGAATGTGCACAGAACTGTCGAAGGGAAGTTAGAGACTGATGTTTATCGCAAACCCACACACACAGACAAATACTTGTCATACGACTCTCATCACCCAGTAAGCCATAAAAGATCCGTAGCAAAAACTTTGCTTCAAAGAGCTGAATCGTTGCCGTCAAACAGTGATTCTCAAGCTAATGAACGTGAATATGTTCTAAAGGTTTTAGGGGAAAACAATTACCCAAAGCGTTTTCTTAATGATTGCCTGAGACCACCTGTTTGTAGGAACCAAAATAACTCCGAGGGTGATACCTCTGTTAAGGGTTATGCAATAGTTCCATACATTCAAGGTGTCACAGAACCAATCAAGAGAATCTTAAGTAATTGTAATATTAAGGTTGCCTTAAAACCCTATTTGACTTTAGGCCATATTTTCGCAAAGCCAAAAGATCCTGTTGAAACAAATCAGAAAACTCATGCTATATATTCTATACCATGCGGTGACTGCGAGAAAGAGTATTTGGGTCAGTCTAAACGCCAGTTTGGTACACGGCTAAAAGAACATCAAAAGGCTGTTTCAACTTTAGACAAGGGAAAATCAGCTTTAGCCGAACATGTATGTTACACCAAACACGAGATTGCGTGGGAAAACTCTAAAGTAATTACCACAAACAATCGCTATGGTCAAAGACTTTGCCTAGAAGCGTGGCATATAAATATGAGTCATCATACTTTGAATGGGGATGACGGTGCCTATTTGCCAGAGGAATATATGCATCTTCTTGGCAGGTGACGTCATCCCTTGGGTATTTAAGAAGCCACGATCGCAGTTTTAGATCACCCCTGATGAAGACACTAGACTGGAGTGTCGAAACGTTGGGTCTTGATTACAATTCGACTGGGCTTTGTAATCATTTATTTAAACCAGAGTAGCGAGCGAAACATGATTGATATACCTGGTTGCAGTGAACGAACAAACTTTATATGCAAAGCTTTTTGTATTTGCAAACAGTATCCCTATAGGGGCTATAGGTATTGATTTAAAGGTCTACATGCAGGTATTGATGTAAATTATATGAATTTAAAACCCTTTGGTGGCACAATCAGTGATACGTTATGCAGGACTCAAGGAAAAGGTCCAGCAGCTAGAGTAGGGACAAGATATACCTCTCAATACAGAATTATCGAAATTGTTTGCAAAACTGAGACCTAAGTAGTTGTCAAAGGAATAACCGAATTAAGACAAACAATTAAATGCCTTTTTGCCTTGTCACTAATTTGTTGTCGTTTTCAGTATAAATGAAGATATGATTTCCAAGTCTAGTTTGATTTGCTTTGCCTATGGAAAAGTAGGAGATGGGAAAAGCTGAATGACTAATGTACGTATTTTTGTACTTCGCACTATTTTTAATTTAGATTTTTGAATATCCCGCAAAGCATATTGGACTAGAAAATGACATGGATGAATCCAATGACATGGATGAATCCGGCATGGGAGCCGTAGGGATAAGATATAGCATTATAGGTCTCAATACAGAATTACCGAAATTCAATCTCGGCAATACTGACCTTTATCATGTATATAGTTGCATGTGAAAGGATGACCGAAGACAAATAATTAAATGCCTTGTTGCCCTTGACCTTTTTGTCACTAATTCGTTGCAAGAAATTTTAATTAGTTTAGTAAACAGTAATTAAGATATGGTTTCAAGTCTTGCTTGATTTGTTTTGCCTATAGCAAACAAGGGATGTGAGAGGCCGAATGATTATTGAATTTTTGTACTTCCCACTCTTCGCGACCGTTCTATATAATTTCATTTCAAGTAATTATTTCAAACTGATTCTCATAACATCACGTCGAACTCGTAATATACCAACTCGCTGCCTCGTCCCTCGTCGCTTCAGTTGGGAATAGAGATCAGTGGAAAACAATGGGAGCGCGGTGCTTAATGGGAATCCGCTGCTCAAATTAACGCGACCGCGCGTACGAATGAGGGACTATGGAAGAGTCAGCCAACTCGCTAACTTCCCGGGAATTTCGGGAGATTTTTTAAAATTTATGTCAAAAATCGTAATAATTTCGCGGGAATTACTCATTTTTTCAAGATTTTTCATTGAATAAATTGAGTAAATTGTTAAACACGTCCGAATTTATCAATATGATAAATTCGCGGCACCTAACCCCTAACCCCTAACACTAACCCCAACCCTTACCCTAACCACTAACCACTAACCCCTAATCCTATAGCAATAATAATCTAACTTTTTTAAACTAGTTTTGAAAATCTCCCCACCTCGGCGCGACCAGCCTCCCGTTTTAGTGCCATTACATTTATAACAAAAAGTCTCAGTGTCTAATGCTTGTGCTTTTATGATTTACTCTATTGATAAATTCAAAATGTGCTGCGAATTTATTATATTGATAAATTCGGACGTGTTTAACAATTTACTCATATAGCAAATTCAAAGGTGGGGCTCATGTTGGGACAAACACACGTCAAGCTCATGGCTAAACAGAAATACGAAAATGCGCATTTTCAAGAGTGGCGCTGATCCCATGACCACCTACTATGTTTTGTGATATCCTGACCAACGTTTGGACATTTGGAATAATGTAGCGACTGTAGAATGCAAAATTTTGGTTACTGTCATTTCAATGTCGATTAATAAAGACGATATGAATATCATACTTGCTTTCTCTGTAAATTTTTTCTGTAAATTTAAATCAGTGATTTAAAACCATATATCTATGTTTAAAACCCATTAGTGTAAAATTACGTTCCAATACCCCAATTATACTGATTAATAGGATATCCTATATACAAAGCGGAACTGAGTAGGCATGGGCGCTAAAAATTGATTTTGTTTCATGTGCTCTATATACGCTAGACATAATTAATTCACTGTTTTTTTCTTTTCAACAATGTCAATACTTCGATCCCGTTGTTCTTTTGCGTATTCTGTCACTCTGTCAGTACAGACAAAGAGCAACCTAATCAGATTCTATATTTGTCTTGGTAATCCGTATTTGTTGCCATATGCAAAACAGGTTTAGGTCAGATGTGAATAAATCCGTTGTGTCACTATTAATTGTGCAGATATCATGACAACTGCCAGAAATATTGAATATATACTATATAGTTGTAAAATACAGCCGTCCAACCATCATTTCAACGTAATCACTCGTAGTGTTTAAGTTGAAATACATTCACGAAAGCGAAAGGATAAATTCATTGCATCTTTTACAGGAAACATTCATCACGTAATCAGAAGGTATTTAAATTTACTGACAACAGATTTTCTTAAGGTTACAGGACACCTTTTTTGGCGTTTTGCGGAAAATCGCTACTGCGCGCTCAATATCAGTCCGATTTTCATCAAATTTTCACCAAATGTTCTCCAGTGCATGCAAAATATGGTAAAGTTGTAAAATTAACAAACAATAAAATAATGTTAAGAATTATTCAGGAAAATCTTAAATCGCGGTACCGTTACGCTTTTGAGTTATGTTCCTGCTGGTTTTAAGTTATATTTATGAAAATATAATTTTTATACAGTAAAATAGTTGTTCTAAAAAATCGTGTTCGGAAATTTTTGTTTATTTCGTCATTCCGCTGATATGGCGGTTTCTTTGACGACTGCAATATATTTCTGAATTGTTTTAGTAAATTGCTCTTTATTTTTAAAATATTCAAAATTAAAAAAAAACCGAACACGATTTTGAAACTGACGTCTTTAGCTATGCCCTGTGAAAATTTGAGAAAAATTGGTTAAAACCCGCGGGAGCATAACTCGTTTGAAAATCAGTAATTACCGTAAAATTTTTCGGGAGAAAATTGAATTTGAATATTACATTTTCAATGTTTTTCTTATTGCAGCGAAATGTATTTTGTTAAATAACTCTGCGAGTTTTCAACATTTTCCGTTCAAACTTGGTCAGATAGTAGAACTAGTCTAATGCTTTCATGGAAACCAATAAAAAAAATTTAGGCAAAATTAACACTCAAAGGTGTTCTGTAACCTTAAGTTAACATGCACTTCTAGAAAATGAGCAGTTATACAAAATTTAAATTTCTAAAATAATTCTTGAACAAAATTAAAATCATCGAATGGAGTGGCCATGGAATGCATTCTTACGATATATGCATGATACGGTGAATTAGTTTGCAACCGAGCTACTAAAGGGCAAGGTAAATCTGTTGTAATTGCCATTTGGCCCATTTTATTCAAAAACGCCATAATTTGTAGAACTTCTTATTGTTCAACTGAGCTCCTTCTGGACTACCGGAGTTAAGGTAGGAGTTTCCTACATATAGTGATGCATGGTGAGGAACACAAACATGCAGCACAGTAGAACATTTCTTGACTCTTCGTTAACAATATCTCGTAGCATTTTTAACTGTGATAACTGGGGGACAATCAACCCTAGCTCCCCATGCCAGAAATCAGATTTGCCCCTCCAGTTACATTGTTGATTCTGGCCGGCCCGGAAAAGTGGCCTCAACCATTGGTTTCAACTGCCTATAAGTGCAGGAAATGGAGTTCCTGTCATCCCACATTTTCAAAATGTTCCCGGCTACCCAACAACAACATAAAATGCCTGTGCAAAATCCATCTGACCCTGTCTGAGAGATGTAAAGTCATGGTTACAGTTACAATTATATCAATCACATCAGTTCTACTCATAACAAAGGGGGACCCCCAGATATAAACATGATTGCCAAAATTTTGCATCTTTCAAACCTATTTGAATTGAAACGTACAGTTTATATTCATTTACAAGCATGGCGAACCAGAAAAGTGTTAGATATCCAGTTAGTATATCATATTATACAAATTTAAAAACTCATTAATAATTCAGGAGCAAAACACAAAGAAAAATCATAAGCGTGTCGTGGTTATATATGTGATATAAAATCATGTTAATTTACATAAACTTTAGCTTTGATTTTCTCGGTTTAGACAAAGTTTATTTTAAAAATTACTTCGCCAATGAACTCGTATAAGCTGAGTCGTTTTTTAAGCCATTTAAAGCACTTGTAGTCGTGTTTTGTCACATATAAAACACTCCGCTACGCGTCGTGTTTTATATGTGATAAAACACTCCTACGCGTGCTTTAAATAGTACATAGCAGTTCAAAACATGAACAAAGTTCGCGCATGTGCCGACAGGAGTGGAAATCATCTTTAAGGTTATAAGTACACACTCCTTTGACAGACGCCTAAATTTGTCCCCCTAAACAAACGTTGACAATTTCAAGCCTTCACAGAGTTGCCTTTGCCCCCCCCCCCCACTCCCCCAGTGAAAATTCCTTAAAAAGGCACTGCAATATCTATATATGCTAGAACGAACTTAACTATCACATGCACGGAGATAGGAAACCTATAGTAACATAGTTCTGATCTGAATCACTGACTGTCAACTTCTCTTTCTCCGCCTTGTTGCATATATATTGTTGGCAACTGTGAATAATGTGGGCAGCAAAGCATTGTTCAATCCTGTTTTCATCAATATTGCATCAACCTGGGCGTTTTTACGCGTGTATAGGCTGGGATATGTTATCCGCTGAGAAATTTTTAAAATCTAAGCCACAATGTTTAGCATTTTTAAAAAGACATTGAATCGTTTGAAGATAAACGTCGACATGACATAAAATTCACAAAGCAAGGTTCAGTTACTAGAACATTAAACCTCCCATCTAAATTTCAGGTTTTGTCCAATGTTTTGCTTATATTTTAGAGGAGGGGGGGGGGGGACAAATGGGGAGGTAATAATGGTTGACTGGGATGCCACCATGGGGATTGGGAGGCTATACTTTGGCTTCCCCCAGTTATATAGTTACAAAAGGCCTGCTGTTATACAAGGTATACGCACTTGGCATTCTGCATTACGGTGTTTTAAATTATACTCTTTTATAGACATCCAAGAACATGTCGAAGATTGAGTTTGTGATTTTTGCATTAGCCGCTGTGTTGGTCAAGGAATGTCGTTCTCAGCAATGCCCCTGTAAGTACAGTCTTAAGTTTAACGATTACTGGAATCTCTTTTTTGGTATTGAATTTCTTTTTTGGCACTGAATTCCCTTTTTGGCACTGAATTTGTTTTGCACTGCAGTATTTCGATAAAATTGAACTGCTCTTATGGTCAGTCAGAAATGATTTTTTTTTCATTGTGAATGAGAGTAATTATATTATTGTCCACAATGACCACAAAACAAAACTACTGTATTAGCTGATTGCTTAATTAATCAGTAAAACAAAAATGAGTTTTGCTATAGCGCTGTTGTACTTGATAACTGAATATAACAATTGTACGCTATATAGCTTCGAATTTAATTGGCAACACAAATTTCAGAAATTTTAGAGTTCTTTTCAAAGGAAGTAAATTGTAAAAAAGATATATCATTTGGGTTGCATCGTAAGCGCCATTTATCAATATTTAAAATTCCTTAAATAATCCGTATATCGTACTTTTAGGTAATGATGGCTTGAACTTTGTTGGTGACAATGTGGACGAATACGGCATATCCCGAGGATTAGAGAAGTCGTTAACTGCCGTCACTGCGTGTTTTTGGATGAACATCCCTGCCAGTTATGTAAAGACTCATTCACCAACTATTCTGTCGTATGCAACCTCCTATGCAGATAACGAGATAATCATTTGGGTTACGTCAACCCTAAAAGTGGCTCGCAGAAGTATATGGGCTGAGTATGTGACAAAATAATTCTTCGTATCAAATAGTAGTTGATTTCACCATGCACGGTGTCGTGCAGCACTATACATAGTAATAGGTAGAGGTTAATTTGTAGTTTAGAGATTGAGAAAATTATCAGATTCAATATATTTAGTCGTTTTGTTTTTATGAAAAATAAATTGAGAAAAGTGACTAAATTTGTTTTATGTCGTGTTTTTGCGATAAAAAGCGTTCGTGCAAAACTTAGAATCTTCTCCGACTTTAGCTTTAATTTCTATAGTTTAAACGTGTTGGCTATACGGGCTACCTTTTTGAATGCATGTACCGGTTGAGAAATATATACATAAAAGTGTGGTACAGTTCTGTAGAAAAGTGTGTGTGAATTAATGCAATTATCAAAGATAATTTAAAATTTACGTAATATTTACAGCTGCTGCACTACAAACCGAACTTTAATAGGCAAGCCTTAATCGTGGCGGTATAGCGGTAGTGGAAGTCAAATCTGAGCTTTTCTATAATATATCGGCTTGAGAACAACCTTGTTAATTAAAACTTAATTGTTTGCAGATCAGTGTAGTAATTAACTCCTTGTGCGTTTTTACGTGCGTAACACGTGCTGAAAACTATTATAACGAGCATATAAAGCTGGTTATATTATGACTATACATTCGAATTTGTTAACCAATCAGATGCGTTTAAGTATATCCGATTAACCAATCAGATGCGTACTAAGCCAGCGGAAGGTTGTAGTATACGTAGTGGTAGTGGAAGCCGTCAAATCTGAACCTCTCTATATTAATTATAAGATGTCGGTTCGCACTGTTTGTTCGCGGAGTTGTAAACAAGTCTGAAACTAGTTGTTATCATGCACCTTGTTCAAGGTTGATGACAGTAGCAGACATGTACATATGCATGTATATGCAGTATGCTGCAAGTTTATCCAACAATTTAGACTAATTATAATACGTGCTGTTCTCCCAGGCATATGAGAGGCCAATTCTGATATTACGACAGTATATACACCTTTATAATTTATGTGGTTATATAGAAGTCCAAATGTGGTTGCTGACGGCAAAAACCATCACGCGTGTGTCACATGGGATCTCTCAACTGGTTGGATAAAGATGTATGTTGATGGCATCAAGAAAGCTAAAATATTCAGGCCTACGAGCTTCATCCCCGCAGGTGGAACTTGGATCATTGGTCAAGACCAAGATAGGCTTGGAGGTGGTTTTGCAAAGAGAGATTCAATGAAAGGTTTCTTGGCTGAAGTGAATGTTTGGGATCGAATCCTTTGTTCATATGAGATTGCAGCTCTCGCAGTAAGTTGTGGTCCGCTTATGAAAGGCAACGTCAAAGCTCACAACGATTTTGATATAAAAGGAGGAGTGGAAACATTCAAACCTGCATGCTGTCTGGGGAATTAGTAATTTCATGTCTCGTGTTCTTCCCATATATAGAACAGTGCTTATTTCATAGATATTACATACTAGTTGAAGCTTCCCAATTAAAGTCTTAAAAATACGTATGTATATATACATGCATAGTAAATTCAAATGGCTTTGTAGTTAATCTTGTTTGTAGTTAATAGCTTAAAGGTACGTTTACACGCTGCGATTTGTCGGCTACGATTCGTATTCTGACGTATGCAAATTAGTTCTAACGCGCAATTCCTCTTCGTCTAGTCAGGGCGTAGTGGTTTAGTTTATGGCGAAATGCAACCCCCATTTGAAATGCAACCCCCGTACGCGTGCTTACTCGAATCCATACTTTACATATTGCTGTGAAGTATGGGATGTGTTTGGTGAAACACAATCAAAACGCCTCCAAAACAGAGCTGCTCGAATCATAATGAATATGAGCAATGATGTAGATCATCTGGTTGCTTTAGATGCTTTAGACTGGAAGCTTAAAACGGAAAGAATAAAAGCTAAGTCCAAACTGATGTTTAAATTGTTGAATAAAATGGGTCCTAAACTAAATCACTTACTGATTTATTTACTTTCAAAAGTGAAATGACAAATTATAAACTTCGAGATGTGGAAAGTACTCTTTGCTTACCACAGCCGCGTACAAATATAGCTTGAAAAAAAGTTTCATGTTTGACGGGGCACACATTTGGAATTCTTTACCAACCGAAATTAGAGAGAGCAACTCCATCATGTCCTTTGAAACTAAAATCGCTACTCACATTTTTGAATACTCACATTTTCGAATAGCATTATTATTCTTATATATATATATATATATATATTACTGTATGTAATATCTTACTATATACTATATCTTTGTAATTTTATTATTGTACACGCCCCTTGTGGAAATCAGCCTAGGTTGACAATGGTTAGCGTGTTTAAATAAAAGTTTCTATCTATCTATCTAATACGAATCGTAGCCGACAAATCGCAGCGTGTAAACGTACCTTAATTGGTTTTGTAATCAAAGTCTGCTTTGAAATTATGTTATGTTTCACCGCGTTGAATGACATTATAGAGATGAATTACATCATCTCCTACAATAAATCCTTGAGATATAAATAGGCCTATAAAGACTCCCATCTTGTCTTGACATGCTTGATTACTAGACAGCCAGGCACACGAAATTCCCTCTTCAATGGACAATGGCAATATAGCAAACATATCACGGCGATGCATTAACTGAAACACAGAAACAAGGCATCATCTCGATGTTTATTGAGTTTTGTAACACCGTCCAGTAAAAAAATTCAAAATCGAATCAACCGCGACCGAGCTGTTGAACTCCTCTCGCAAAACTAGAGGCATATATATTTACGCCTATGTTATAAATATAATATTATATTAAACAACAGCGTATGCCCGTACGGATTCTGAGCGATAATATCTTGAAGGACATACGGTTCAAACAGCCAATGAAAGTCATTGTTTTAACAAGTCCCTGCCATTAACCAATTAACACTGTGATCCAGATTCTGGATCACTTCATACTATTAAGCATCGTGATTGGTGCGGTTCGATCTGAGAAACCATAGAAGTGTTCCAGAGGTTCTTCCCGCTCGCCGCCTCCCAGCTTGAATCCTCGTGTATCCCTCATTATCCCCCCTACGAGCGTGGACGAACCTCTGGCACCCAGGGTAATGCTCGGTATGTACCGAGAAATATCAGTACAAAAACGTAAGAAATGTCTGTACAAAAAAACGAACCAAATAAACAAAACGTAAGACCAGTTAAAGCATACTTTATTGACCAAAAATTTTATTAATTCTATGATCGTGGACGTTCTTTCTTCTCCTTGAACAAAGCAAGTAAGGAAACATTGGCAACTTTCACGACTTTAAAACGTACACCAGGGATATCACCAACAGCATGACCACTACGACCGAACCCAGAGACTAAAACTTCGTCATTTTCTTCAATGTAGTTTAAACAACCATCATTAGGAACGAATGCGGTGATTTTCTTGCCGTTTTTAATTAGCTGCACCCTCACACACTTACGGATAGCGGAGTTTGGCTGTTTAGCTTCAACACCCCTAAAAAGAGAACATGTTCGGTTTCAATAGAAGCCATTAATTAATATTCTACAAAATTTGTGGCTACACTATAGCTACAGTAGGGTTATTTTTGGACAGTTTAGTTCATTTTGAGAATTTTCTTCCAGACTTTACTTCTTTTCCCACACAATGACACATGTTACTTTTTCCAGCCCCTTTTTTGGATTCGGAAAATGTTGATTACATACACTTGATGGTTTTGAACATAGTCTTTCAAAACATGGTTTGGAAACTCCGCTAAAGTCTTTGTTCTATCTTTTTGTTCGCGTTTATGCACGGTCAATGAACACATTGTATTTCAATATAATGAACGAATCATCCAATAGCAACGTTTCAGTTCAGTCATTCAAGCATGCTATTTAAATATTAATGAACCTAAAACAAAGGATGTGCACGGTGCAAGGTACAGCTCAACATAAACTCACAGCTCATTATAACCGCTTTGAAGTTTACTGAGTTTCTAGACCATGTCTCGAAAGATTATGTTTTGAAAGACCAGTATTGCAGTGCAAGTACTATTAATGCTAATGAGATGTTGGTTATTCTGGTGACTGGAAAAAACACAAAAGTTAGTTCCAGCGAATTTGAAAACCAAAATTTAATTTTTGAGGAAATAGCACACCCTAAAAATTGATCTTTTAACGCGTGACTCTATCCTCAATCATAAATATCTTGAAGTCCAGAACTGTGGGTAAAAGTAAATTGCACTAATTTATGTCATGCTATATAACAAAGCCTAACAAAAAATATGTTGCGGTTTAATACCGGTTTCATATCCTGAAAAAATAGGGTAGGTAGGTCAGAAAGATTGTTTTTTGCTTCACATTGGTCAATAACGGTCATGAGTGTGATGAGATCACAATGCGAGCTACAAAAAACTTGGGTCAAACAGAGTTGCTGGGGAAAAAATGGGTTGGTCAGAAATGACAGAAAACCCTTACAACACGATCTTTTTTGTTAGGACTAATCAAATGTATGCAAGTAAACACTACTTATGGCAGTCATATAAAATGAAACACACTAAAAAAAGGTTTTTAAAACGCTGGAAAACGACGCCCGTGTGCACATAACCTAAGCATCTACTCTGTGATTAAATGCAAAAGCCGCTGTTTTATTTTTAAAAAATAGTTCCAATTGGCGATTTCCAAAATCCAATTTACTGACGTCTGCTATTGCTATATTTCTTTAATCTGATTGGATAAAGGCGTGTTCACACGTCATCATTCCTCGTTGCAATTGGACGAAACATATCAATCACATAATCATGTTTAGTTGTTTTTGAATTTTGAGCCAAACAAAATTTCAACAACTGCCTCAAACAAAACCAAACAAGTTCAAAGCTGTTTTGATTTTTGAAGAAACTGTGGCAATGAGAACACAAGATCTAGAGCTTAAGAAATGAAAAATACACGAACAACCGAGTGTTCACTGCAATGTTCTTCATTGTTGATATGAATATGAAATTCGTTATATATAATTTCTTTCCAATTTCAAGTAAAATCTGCAAGCGAGGAAGATGCCTTATTGAAGCTTTGTGTTATTGTATGTACTATTTTGAAGAAAAATATGCAAGTAGGTTCAAGGTTGTCAAATTTTTTGGTCGTACTTAAAGACCGATTAATTTTGAAAATTGTTTTATACGATAAGAATCTTTCTTTAATTTGTCGTACTTTTTCGGCTGTTTTGCTCAAAAATTATCTCGCAAGTTTGTTCGTATAAAGTGTTTTATATATGAAAGTCTGACTATTTCACGAAACACTACAACCGAAATATAGCAACTTTGGCCGTTTTTGTTTAAAATAGTGGATACACAAGCTTCATAAGGCACTTTTCCTCGGTTTGCAACAGGTCTGTCGCAAGTTGTTGAAAACAGCATTACTGCAGCTCTGTGTCAACAACTTGCGACAAGCCTGTTGAAAACAGCTTTGCTGCAGCTCTGTCACAACAACTTGCGACAGGCCTGTTGAAAACAGCATTGCTGCAGCTCTGTCACAACAGCTTGTAACAGACCTGTTGACAGGCCATTGCGGACCTGTCAGAACAGACAGGTACAAGGCGAGTGAACGCATCCAGATATCAGCTTGTTGACAACAGGTTTTAACAGATCTGTTGCAGATCCGTTCCAACTTGTGCGAAATTGGCTGTGTACATTGATCTAATATTATATCAGTGGCTAATACATGTTGCATTTTAACTCAACATGTTAAATTAATGGGTAAAGCGTGCCATTTATTAACAATTTTTGGTTGCAGTAACATGTTACGTTGGAAATTATTATTAAAAAATCGACATGAATGAACATGTCACCTTTACTCAGTCGACTGATATTATGACGTCATTGGGTCATTCCAGAAAATATCCATACCACCCCCACAGAGGAAATTGGAAGTGAACCCTCTACCCCCTTCGGATGTCCTAATACATTTACTATTATCACAAACAATTTTTTCTCCCCTTCCCCTCCGGATGGCAGAAATTTCCTCTGTAGGGGGAGTGTGGATCTTTTCTGGAACGACGCATTATAAAATCGGTATTGGCATCGGGTAGATTGTGGCATGAATAATTGGTAATTTCCGATTGTTGCCCAGTCACGATTAGTTGCAGTCAATCAATTATTGGTAATTCCGACATATCAGACATTTTAAATTTTTTTTCAATTTTAGAGCAACTATATGCTAAACAAAAAAAAAGTGCACAATATTTTTGTTTTGACTATAATAATGCCAGGGTGTAGGAGAGTTAAACTGCTGCTATTATGTCCCACACTCTGAAAGTTAAATCCTGGCTATTTTAGCCCGGCTATTTTTGTACGAAGTGACTATATGTCCAATGTTTTGAAAAAACTAAATGTCCGGCAGTATAGTTAAAATTGAATTTTTATAAGATAAACCGATCCCAACCCTTCTCTATCCCTAACCTTTTGAGAGTTAGGAAAGCCAGGGAAAAAAGTTTAAAAAATTTTAAGAAAAAAACAATGCTAATTCAGATAAAACACATCCCGACTGTGTTTCACTTTCTGCATGCAGCACCTTTGCCAAATAAGCTAATGGCAAGCTTGGTAAAGCTAGCGAAAACAAAAGTTTTTATATTTAACTATAGTCACTATACTGCCGAACATTTAGTTTTTTCAAAACATTGTCCGGCTGCTGGACATATAGTCACTTCGATCTTTGTAACGTTAAAACCCTGTTTCCACATTTGCTGAAGCATATTAGGCCCCGTTTACATGAGACCGGAACGAAGTCAAACCGGGACCATCTCGTTTCGGTCATAGTATTATCTATAATAGATGTTTACATGAGACCGGGACGAAAATAACTCAGACCGGTCTCAAGTCATTCCGCCTTCTGGACCAAACCGACTGACTTCAGACCGGCATGAATTCAGACCGGGATGAATGTAAACACAAATACATTTCAGACCGGTCTCGGCTGTAATCTTGACATTGGAACAACACATGCTAGGAACAACACATGCTAGCAAAAGCCACCTGAAAAAGAAAATTGCCTGGCAAGGGGAATAAATTGAAGATTTTGTGATCCTCGTACCGGTCTCATGTAAACATGTTGACAATTTCAATTTTCATTCCGGTTTGACTTCGTCCCGGTCTCATGTAAACGGGGCCTTATAAACACTCATCTGGAATGCAAGGAAGTAAAATATCAAGTAGTTTCTACATTTTTCAGGTAGATACTTCCGTTGTTGCTACATTGGAACGTGTTTACTCACCAAATAAATTACACCAATACACTTAATATATAAAATAATAAGTCTCTGACATGCTACAATTTTCGTTCATCCTGCAATAAATATTAAGTTTAACCAGCCAAAGTTACTTACACTTTTTCTAAAACAATCCCTTTAGCATGAGAAGCGCCACCAAAAGGATTAGCTTTCAAAGCAGTCCCCAAATGACTCTTTTTATACGATTTATCATGCCACCTTTGTTCACGACGGTGGTTGCGAAGTTTACGAGCTGTTCGAAGTCCACGGGGCTTTCCTTTAATAATTTAAAACAATAAAAACCTTATTCAGTTTCGGGGTAACATATTCCGTACAACAAACTACGGTATAACCCCAGTTTAACATCAAAATTTGACAAAATATTGTCCACGTGTAAAGAACAACTCACCCATGATGGCGACCAAAAAAAAAGAGAGAACTGGACTCGAAATGCACTGTGGTATATCAGATATTCAACAAGCTTCGTGACTTCTCGATAAGACATCGGCTTCATTCCGGAACCCGTCGTGAAGCCCTATATACTTCATGTTGTACAACAAAGTTTCAAAAATTCTATTTCTGTTCCACAAGAATAAAGGATTTGGTGGCACTTTCCTCGTTTCTTTCGCCTCGCAAAGATTTCGCCTCGCAAAGAGCCTATGGAACCAGGGTACTCCATGGTTAAACACAATGGCTCACGAAGGCTAGCCAAGGCATTTTTTAACTATATAACTGGGAGGGGGGGGGGCCCCCAGCCCCCATGGTGGCCCCCACTCAACCATTTTGCCCCCCCCCCAGTCAAAGTCCCTTTTCAAAACATGGAATTTAGAAGGGAGGTTTGATATTCTAGTAACTGAAATTTGCTTTGTGAATCTTATGTCATTTCTTTTTTTGAGTTGTTGCAAGGCTCGGCTAAACAAGTTAGTGACGCAGCTAGGGGCAACGGGCCCCCAACCCAGTGTTTCATAAGGGGGAGGGGATATATATAATCAAATATCTATATAAATGATATTTTGATAAAAACATTTCTCGCAATAATCCATCCTGACTCGCGGATAGCATAGACTCACAAACCATAATGAACGAATTAATGAAAGGGTCTAACAAAAGAGGTAGAGAAGACTTTGAAAATGCCATTTCCGACGATTCAGAGACGCAAAATTTTCAAAATTCTTCTCCTCTGTGCCAACCATGGTGGCACCTCGTGGGAGTCGGGTCCTCTATTAAAGTTTATCAAGCTGGCTCCCTGAGTGATGGCCAAGTTGTGGTATCCGAACATAAACATACTATGCAACTACTTAACTGAAGGTTCAGTCTATCTACAGACTACAGCATAATGTAATGCTGTATATCCAAAAATCTGTGTCAGGAAATGCAGGGAATTGCAGTCATAGGGGTAGAAAAATACAAAAATACCCCCCTCCCCTACTAGTAAATGCGATACCACACCAAAATTTTTGTTACCAACAAACCATCTAACATTTCTCCACACTCGGTATAGTATGGTCCCTTTTTGTAGATGCCCCCCACTGACGAATTCTTATAAAATGCCCTGGCTAGCTTTATACAGCTAATTCAAAAAAGGTTGTCATTTAATTGGTAACCTTATTAAAACTCTGAACTCTGGGAGCATCATAATTAGTTTAGAAATAGGAATTTATATACGGGTCCCATTTTTTCGAGACATGGCAGATCGTACGTGATTCGGCAACGTACGTGATTCGGTACGTGATTCGCCATACAGACCGGACGTGATTCGGCAACGCGACGCGAATTTTCAATGACAATTAAGCAATTTTAGCTATTTGGTCTGCATATCTTGTAAAATTTTTATCCGTCGACGGTTTTATTTGCTTTTAAAAACTGAATTAGTGTTATCGAATCGCGTTCGGTCTATGTGGGCCTTAAGGGACCGGTCATTATTTATGGCGCGGGGGGGGGGTGGCACCGAAAAGAAATGTTTTTCGTGGCAAAAATTTTGCTGACCCAACCATTAAAAAGTAAAAAAAAAATATTAACCAACCTCGAATATCAATTAAAAAATGAATACCCACCCCTGGCCAAAAACGTTACAAACAGATACCATTCAGTTTCACACATTTCCTTTACCACTTCTGTGACATGAGTTTGATAACGGCTTGTGATATTTTCTGCAGTCTAAAGTTACATGTTACCTGCACATGACATGTACTTTCTTTGGAGACACCATTTGCCTCCCAACAAATCGGAAAATTATCAAGATATAGTGACTCCGATTGATTCACATATTCATATGGTATTGACATATGACTGTTGACATCTTGCCATACTGATGACTGTTGCTTCTCAGTCTCTAATATTTCGGTGAGCTATGCTATGGAAATGACAATAAATTTTTATCACCCAACCCTTGAGTTGTTTTCCTTTTCATTTACCCATGCAACCTTTTACTCACTCAAAATTTTGTTTACCCAACCCTTTTCTCTTTGGTGCCACCCCCCGCCATAAATAATGACCGGTCCCTAATTATAAATATATCCAGGGGCGCAGGAAGCATCAAATGATTGGGGGGGGGGAGAGGGGGCCGGTTTCGAAGGGCACTTTTGGAATGAAAAGGGCACCTGAAAAATGTTTCAGTTTTGGAATGAAAAGGACACTTTGCCACCGGAGAGAAAGCACCTTTTGTGTTTTCGGACAACTTGGGGGGCCTTGGATATCTTCTTACGAGAACAATCCATTCACAAATAGCTGCAATATTCAACTACTAAGCTTGAAACTTGTGCTCCCATTAAGGTTTGCGCGCTTAGGACAACCTTTATTGACGTACAGTATAATATAGTTAAACAAGCGGGCTATGCAAATTACAAGCAAATTACCAGTGGCGGAAATTCACTTTTTCCGGTGGCGGGGGGGGGGGGGGGGGGGGGGGGCGAAGCCTTCTAAATTTCCGACAAAACTTTCAAATTTCCGACAAACCCACCCCCTATTTGCACTCGAAAAGACTGTTTTTAGCCCTTTTATAGGTCACAATTTCCGAAAATTCGTCATTTTCCACGAAGGTGCCCCCCCCCCCCCCCCCCCCCCCCC
>CACRXK020001958.1:0-47632 GCA_902702795.2 Paramuricea clavata | reverse complement strand
GTTATATCATGACTGTATCAGACTTGTTGGAACAATCTTGCTACAAGTCTGATAATATCAACAAGCTTGTTACAAGCTTTTTAATCAACTTGTTCAATATTGTTATATCATGACTGTATTAGACTTGTTGGAACAACCTTGCTACAAGTCTGATAATATTAACAAGCTTGTTACAAGCTGTTTAATCAACTTGTACAATATTGTTATATCATGACTGTATTAGACTTGTTCGAACAATCTTGCTACAAGTCTGATAATATTAACAAGCTTGTTACAAGCTGTTTAAACAACTTGTTCAATATTGTTATATCATGACTGTATCAGACTTGTTGGAACAACCTTGCTACAAGTCTGATAATATTAACAAGCTTGTTACAAGCTGTTTAATCAACTTGTACAATATTGTTATATCATGACTGTATCAGACTTGTTGGAACAATCTTGCTACAAGTCTGATAATATCAACAAGCTTGTTACAAGCTGTTAACAACTTGTTTACAATATTGTTATATCATGACTGTATCAGACTTGTTGGAACAAGCTTGTTACAAGTCTGATAATATCAACAAGCCTGTTACAAGCTGTTAACAACTTGTATACAATATTGTTATATCATGACTGTATCAGACTTGTTGGAACAATCTTGGTACAAGTCTGATAATATCAACAAGCTTGTTACAAGCTGTTTAATCCACTTGTACAATATTGTTATATCATGACTGTATTAGACTTGTTGGAACAACCTTGCTACAAGTCTGATAATATTAACAAGCTTGTTACAAGCTGTTTAATCAACTTGTACAATATTGTTTTATCATGACTGTATCGGACTTGTTGGAACAATCTTGCTACAAGTCTGATAATATCATCAAGTTTGTTACAAGCTGTTAACAACTTGTATACAATATTGTTATGTCATGACTGTATCAGACTTGTTGGAACAATCTTGCTACAAGTCTGATAATATCAACAAGCTTGTTACAAGCTTTTTAATCAACTTGTTCAATATTGTTATATCATGACTGTATTAGACTTGTTGGAACAACCTTGCTACAAGTCTGATAATATTAACAAGCTTGTTACAAGCTGTTTAATCAACTTGTACAATATTGTTATATCATGACTGTATTAGACTTGTTCGAACAATCTTGCTACAAGTCTGATAATATTAACAAGCTTGTTACAAGCTGTTTAAACAACTTGTTCAATATTGTTATATCATGACTGTATCAGACTTGTTGGAACAACCTTGCTACAAGTCTGATAATATTAACAAGCTTGTTACAAGCTGTTTAATCAACTTGTACAATATTGTTATATCATGACTGTATCAGACTTGTTGGAAGAATCTTGCTACAAGTCTGATAATATCAACAAGCTTGTTACAAGCTGTTAACAACTTGTTTACAATATTGTTATATCATGACTGTATCAGACTTGTTGGAACAATCTTGTTACAAGTCTGATAATATCAACAAGCCTGTTACAAGCTGTTAACAACTTGTATGCAATATTGTTATATCATGACTGTATCAGACTTGTTGGAACAATCTTGCTACAAGTCTGATAATATCAACAAGCTTGTTACAAGCTGTTAACAACTTGTACAATATTGTTATATCATGACTGTATCAGACTTGTTGGAACAATCTTGCTACAAGTCTGATAATATCAACAAGCTTGTTACAAGCTGTTTAATCAACTTGTACAATATTGTTATATCATGACTGTATCGGACTTGTTGGAACAACCTTGCTACAAGTCTGATAATATCAACAAGCTTGTTACAAGCTGTTTAATCAACTTGTACAATATTGTTATATCATGACTGTATCGGACTTGTTGGAACAAACTAGCTACAAGTCTGATAATATCAACAAGCTTGTTACAAGCTGTTAACAACTTGTATACAATATTGTTATATCATGACTGTATCGGACTTGTTGGAACAACCTTGCTACAAGTCTGATAATATCAACAAGCTTGTTACAAGCTGTTTAAAGAACTTGTACAATATTGTTATATCATGACTGTATCAGACTTGTTGGAACAACCTTGCTACAAGTCTGATAATATCAACAAGCTTGTTACAAGCTGTTTAATCAACTTGTACAATATTGTTATATCATGACTGTATCGGACTTGTTGGAACAGCCATGCTACAAGTCTGATAATATCAACAAGCTTGTTACAAGCTGTTTAATCAACTGGTACAATATTGTTATATCATGACTGTATCAGACTTGTTGGAAAAATGTTGGTACAAGTCTGATAATATCAACAAGCTTGTTACAAGCTGTTTCATCAACTTGTACAATATTGTTATATCATGACTGTATCAGACTTGTTGGAACAATCTTGCTACAAGTCTGATAATATCAACAAGCTTGTTACAAGCTGTTAACAACTTGAATACAATATTCTTATATCATGACTGTATCGGACTTGTTGAAACAACCTTGCTACAAGTCTGATAATATCAACAAACTTGTTACAAGTTGTTTTAACAACTTGTACAATATTGTTATATCATGACTGTATCGGACTTGTTGGAACAATCTTGCTACAAGTCTGATAATATCAACAAGCTTGTTACAAGTTGTTAACAACTGTTTACAATATTGTTATATCATGACTGTATCAGACTTGTTGGAACAACCTTGCTACAAGTCTGATAATATCAACAAGCTTGTTACAAGCCGTTTAAGCAACTTGTACAATATTGTTATATCATGACTGTATCGGACTTGTTGGAACAATCTTGCTACAAGTCTGATAATATCAACAACCTTGTTACAAGCTGTTAACAACTTGTATACAATATTGTTATGTCATGACTGTATCAGACTTGTTGGAACAACCTTGCTACAAGTCTGATAATATCAACAAGCTTGTTACAAGCTGTTAAACAACTTGTACAATATTGTTATATCGTGACTGTATCAGACTTGTTGGAACAACCTTGCTACAAGTCTGATAATATCAACAACCTTGTTACAAGCTGTTAACAACTTGTATACAATATTGTTATATCATGACTGTATCAAACTCGTTGGAACAACCTTGCTACAAGTCTGATAATATCAACAACCTTGTTACAAGCTGTTAACAACTTGTATACAATATAATTGTTATATCATGACTGTATCAGACTTGTAGGAACAACCTTGCCACAAGTCTGATAATATCAACAACCTTGTTACAAGCTGTTAACAACTTGTATACAATATTGTTATATCATAACTGTATCGGACTTGTTGGAACAACCCTGCTACAAGTCTGATAATATCAACAAGCTTGTTACAAGCTGTTTAAACAACTTGTATACAATATTGTTATATCATGACTGTATCAAACTCGTTGGAACAACCTTGCTACAAGTCTGATAATATCAACAACCTTGTTAGAAGCTGTTAACAACTTGTATACAATATTGTTATATCATGACTGTATCGGACTCGTTGGAATAACCTTGCTACAAGTCTGATAACATCAACAACCTTGTTACAAGCTGTTAACAACTTGTATACAATATTGTTATATCATGACTGTATCAGACTTGTTGGAACAACCCTGCTACAAGTCTGATAATATCAACAAGCTTGTTACAAGCTGTTTAATCAACTTGTACAATATTGTTATATCATGCTTGCATCAGACTTGTTCGAACAACCTTGCTACAAGTTTGATAATATCAACAACCTTGTTACAAGCTGTTAACAACTTGTATACAATATTGTTATATCATGACTGTAACGGACTTGTTCGAACAACCTTGCTACAAGTCTGATAATATCAACAAGCTTGTTACAAGCTGTTAAACAACTTGTACAATATTGTTATATCATGACTGTATCGGACTTGTTGGAACAGCCATGCTACAAGTCTGATAATATCAACAAGCTTGTTACAAGCTGTTTAATCAACTGGTACAATATTGTTATATCATGACTGTATCAGACTTGTTGGAAAAATCTTTCTACAAGTCTGATGATATCAACAAGCTTGTTACAAGCTGTTTATTCAACTTGTAATATATTGCTATATCATGACTGTATCGGACTTGATGGAACAATCTTGCTACAAGTCTGATAATATCAAGAAGCTTGTTCGAAGCTGTTTAATCAACTTGTACAATATTTTTATATCATGACTGTATCGGACTTGTTGGAACAATCTTGCTACAAGTCTGATAATATCAACAAGCTTGTTACAAGCTGTTTTATCAACTTGTACAATTTTGTTATATCATAAATGTATTGGACTTGTTGGAACAATCTTGCTACAAGTCTGATAATATCAACAAGCTTGTTACAAGCTGCTTAAACAACTTGTACAATATTGTTATATCATGACTGTATCGGACTTGTTTGAACTATCTTGCTACAAGTCTGATAATATCAACAAGCTTTTTACAAGCTGTTTAAGCAACTTGTAAAATATTGTTATATCATGACTGTATCGGATTTGTTCGAACAATCTTGCAACAAATCTGATAATATCAGCAAGCTTGTTACAAGCTGTTTAAACAACTTGTACAATATTGGTATATCATGAATGTATCGGACTTGTTGGAACAACCTTGCTACAAGTCTTATAATATCAACAAGCTTGTTACAAGCTGTTTAAGCAACTTGTACAATATTGTTCTATCATGAATGTATCAGACTTGTTGGAACAACCTTGCTAAGAGTCAGATAATATCAACAAGCTTGTTACAAGCTGTTTAAATTACTTGTACAATACTGTTATATCATGAATGTTTCAGACTTTTTGGAACAATCTTGCTACAAGTCTGATAATATCAACAAGC
This sequence comes from Paramuricea clavata, assembly GCA_902702795.2. Classification (NCBI taxonomy): domain Eukaryota; kingdom Metazoa; phylum Cnidaria; class Anthozoa; order Malacalcyonacea; family Plexauridae; genus Paramuricea; species Paramuricea clavata. The sequence continues at coordinate 42,819 of CACRXK020001958.1, read as the reverse complement.
TTGTTACAAGCTGCTTAATCAACTTGTACGATATTGTTATATCATGACTGTATGAGACTTGTTGGAACAATTTCTACAAGTCTGATAATATCAACAAGCTTGTTGCAAGCTGTTTAAACTGTTTCGTTATATGACTGAAAGCACACAAACCAACTACAACATACTTCGATATATTTAGCTAAGTAATAAAAAACCTATATACGAAATGTTTACTTGGCTTAAATAGGCTACCAACTAATTATACATGCATGCAAATATTTTTTTAATTGTTTTTATGAATATTGCAACATCCTCCCTTTCATAGAGAGAGAGATTCTATCGTTGTTGTCTATTTATCTGATAAATAAGTAAACGTTTATGATCCCACTAAGTACTATAATCGTCCAAATACTTCGGTCTTTGACTAATTCTACCACTCCGCGTTCGAGTAATTATATTGTCTCTCATGTCACCAGACAGCATACCGGACTCCAGCTGTTTCTATGAATATTGGCAACAAATAAAAACTTTGTTTGGTATAATTCTACTGTAAATGAGTTTAAAGATAATAGTATTTATCGGATTAGAGTTTTCGTTTTCATTCCTTCAAATATCGTTGCAATCCTTCACGTATATGTATTGCATAGTTTGTTTGTGATGTTACTCTGAGTGTATATCCACACCGGGCAAGCTTGAAAAATATGCCTGGCCACGGTGGGAATCGAACCTACAACCTTTGGAATACTAGCTCAATGCTCTGCAACTGAGCCAGGCATATTTTTCAAGCTTGCTCGGTGTGGATATACACGCAGAGTAACATCACAAACAATCATATTCACCTGAGTACACAACACCAACACAGAAAATATTGCATAGTTGTAACTCGTTTACAGTAGAAATATACCAAACAATGTGTTTTAGTGTTATTTTTACTTCTTTTCCACTCTTAAAAACAATAAAAAAGTCTGACACAAGTGTCCTAATATACGTGAAGTAAAACGTACCGAGATTATCTAAAGTGCGAGCTGCGAGTTGCGAGTTACGAGTATATTGTTAATTTCTAATAATATCGGGTTTAATTTTAACCCAGGGTTAACACTAACCTAGCTTTGAAGCACCGAACCAGGTGTTTATACCTGTGGTTTACACTAAAAAATCAAATTGAAAACTGTATGGCATCCTGGCGGGTGGGATTTTAGCTTTGTCTCAATTTGGCGCCAATTTTCAGTTTTTGAAATAAACATTCATTCCATTTATTTTTATACTTACAAACTTGTAAATAGCAATCGTTTTGATGTACTGATGCTTTTTTCCCGTGTAAAAATAAATTTTTGTATGTATATGTATGTATGTATGTACACATGGTCGTACTGGAAGGAAAAAATTAGGGGGGCGGAAAGAAATTTGCCCGACTTTTTCGGATTGTGCCCGACCAGTGCCAAAAAAAATTTTCCCGGAACAAATTATTTTTGGCGACCTCCCCCACCCCAACCCCCCCCCCGTCGCCAAAAACATTTCGGTCAGTGTACCATTTTAGGGGTCCAAAAATGTTTCGGACATACCAACATTTTTCGGAACATCATACAAATTTTCCAGACATCACAGAATTTGTCCCATTTATTTTTATAATAAGCCAATATTGCCCGACTGTGGAGCGAAAATTGCCCGACTGGCTTTGTTTGCCCAACAAACTGGGGGTGGGGGAGGGGGGGCTGCCGCGTTCAGTATATATAAACAAACTGAGTCGGTGTCTAGTCATACTTACTAATAAATAGGAGTTACTATCGCAAGGAAAATGCTGCCTTACCCCCCGAAGGGATCAAAGGCAGCATGCACAATTTGCTGAATAAGGGGCTGTTTAATATATGATCCTGCTTTGCCAGGACAAGATGTGTGAAGCTGGATTATTTTTGATGTATTGAAATAAGTTATGGTGCACAATGGCCTATTGCATTTTTAAACCACCCCCCCCCCTCCCCCCTATGGAGGATACTGGAATTTCCAGACCCCCCTTCCTAAAATTCAACAAAAAAAGAAGGAATTTCCAAGGGAGGGTCGAAATTTTAAAGAAAATCTGTAGAAATTCCACGGGGTTGGTTAAAAAAACAACATGGAAATTCCAAGGGATGGTTACCATTACACAAAAAATGTGGAAATTATAGAGACTAGGTCAAAACCATCGGTGAAATTTCCAAGGGATGAGTAGAAATTCATTAAAAATCTGTGGAAATTCCATGGGGTAGGCTGGAAATTTGTAAAAAAATCGTGGAATTCCAGGAGTAGGATGGAAACTCATTGACATCTGCGGAATTCCAGGGGAGGGGGTCCAAAAAATGGATGTCCTCCATGGGGGGGGGGGCGTTGGATTAAAAATGCAACAAGCCAATACAGCAAAAGACTACAAAAGAAAATAAGATTCAGATAGATCATAATTAACTGTAAATGAAAGGTTGTTCAGGCAACAATCAGGGGCGTTGGAATTTTGTTAGCTTTAGAACTCTGTAAATCTCTTAAAGTGCAGGACATGGCATTTCAGTGAATATAGTTTTTAAATTATCCCGGGGGACATGCCCCTGGACCCCCTACACTGTTACCTATCGTCACCCGCATTCCTCCCCCACTTTTACAGTCGTTCCAACGTCCCTGGTAATAATAAGCTGCTTGAACTGCTAGATCTTCTGTACAACATTTAATTTCTGTTAATTAACCAGCATTTGATCTTTTGTTTAGCCTTATTTCAATACATCAAAATCATCCCACCTTCCAACATGTAAATAGCCCATAAGATACCTGTTCAGGAAGTGGGAAAAATGCAATTTGAATATCAAACACCTTGTACAAAATCAAAGGTTAGCTAAATATTCTAATTCTACTTTCTTAGCATGGCCTGCATGGACGGTATAATATGAATATTTTCAATGCTTATAATTTCTTACTTTTGTATGTATAATTATAATACTGTCTGTGGCAAAGCTAGCCATAACATTTATATTTGCATTATCCAAATGATATACTGTAGCATGACCAGTTGCCATGGCAAGCTAATTGCCACTAAATACTGTATAATATCATATATAGAAATATTAAGTCAGTTTTTGTCCCAATTATTGTTTTAATGCGACCCTTATCACAGAACACCTGAACAATCTGTTTCTGAACAATCAATTAATACATCAGCTTCCGATGACACGATTTATTGTAATGATTAGGATTGTACTCAGTCAGAACTGCAAAACTATATAATAAGAAAGAAATTGTGAGCATTATCAAAAAATATAGTATACCCTGAAATGTAGCAACACAGTCAAGTGAACATATGAGTAGGCCGTTGGAATTATTTCATATTATGCTAACAATGGACATATCTCAGACATATAAACAGACCGTCAAAGAAAAGTCGATCAGTTGACATGCTATTACTGCTAGTAAGTTAATATATGCAGACAAAAATCCACACTGGGTTGCTATATAGGAAGCTTATTAAGCCTGATTATTAATTAATGTAAAGATGTGCATAAATATTTCGTCAACATCATTTGCCAGTCTCAGCAACAGTCAGGGATGGATCCAGCATGGTCTAGTAGGGGGGGTGCTCTGCCAAAAAATTTTTTCGGAAAGCAACAACCTCCCCCCCCCACATCGACAACTTTTTAGGGAAAAAATTTTTCCGGACAAGTACGTTGCAATTGCTTACCAGTGACTTTACACATCCATCAACTTGCTTAACTACTGCAAAGTCTAGCTGCAGTATTTGAATTGTAATTGTTGTTCACAGTTCGCTTATCATGTTATTACTCAAATTACTGAATCTCATTTTGTCTCTGATAATTTTTTGCTTTATCATGAAAAACAGCACCCCCCCTGCACCACTCCTGGCCAGGGCTAGAGGGGGTGTGCACCCCCCTGCACCCCCCCCCCCAGTAAATCCATCCCTGGCAACAGTGGAATATAATCAATGCGCTCTACCACAATGGGTAGATCTATTGTTTTTGCCTCAATGGGCTCTACCGCAATGGGCAGATCAATAGTTTTTGCCTCAATAGGCTCTACCACAATGGGCAAATCTATGACAATGTTATATTGTGCCTCAATGGGCTCTACCACAATGGGCAGATCACTTTTGTTTTGTGCCTTAATGGGCTCTACCACAATGGGTAGATCAATAATTTTTGCCTCAATGGGCTCTACCGCAATGGGCAGATCAATAGTTTTTGCCTCAATGGGCTCTACCACAATGGGCAGATCAATAATTTTTGCCTCAATAAGCTCTACCACAATGGGCAGATCGCTTTTCTTTTGTGCGTCAATGGGCTCTACGGCCTCTACCACAATGGGTAAATCAATGTTACTTTCCACCACAATGGGCAGATTAATGTTTATACTTTGTGCACTACTTGTTTGTGACATCAGATCAATCTCGTACAAAAACATGTTCCTACAACATGAAACACTGACAACTTTTGGTAAGTTATCTACAGACAAGAACTCAATACTTGGTTCTAAGACAATTAAGCCGTTATTCAGAGCTCTTAAGTACATTTTGTCCTCTTGTAATAAGACATTGTTAAATGTTGTTTTTGACCAATCGATCAATTCAGTGGCATATTTTCGGCTGTTAAAATTGCCGATAAACTCATGAAAGCACACTGTTTGCCTCTAGATTGGGCACTAAAAAGGTCATCGCCTTAATGTATATAAGCAGAAAGAAATAAAGCCATACCTACCTGATTTTTCTGAATATTTTCCATCGTTTGCCGTTCGTTTTTAAAAACCTTGAGTCTTGACTTGTCGTCTTGTTCTCGAGCACATTGAAGAAAACATGGATGCGCAATAGAAAAACTATCTCGACCTCCCCCCTCAAAATAATTAAGGTACCAGAGCTTAATTATTTCCCCGGAAATTCGAAATCCCGACAGACACAAGATCGAGATTTCGACAATACATAGATTTCGCGAAAGACTGGGTCGAGTGGACTCTGGAGAAACCACCGCGTGTTAAGAATAGTGTGCTGCCTCGCTACGCTCGGCAGCAATAATAATAATATTTATTCAGGAAGCTCCACTCACCGAAGTGTTTTTCAGGGAGGTCCTGTAATATATATCTATATTATACATGGTATTCGTAAACTATACGTCTATGCTTATTTAAAAACTATAAAATATTTACAACTGGATTATATATAATTATACTTCATAGTTAGAAAAAACTCAACTTAATTAGATAAATTGTTCAACTTAATTAGATAAATTGTTTTAGTTTTGATTTAATGAGATTAAGATTAGTAGATTGTTTCAGTTCAATACGTAAAGAGTTCCATTCCGATACCGAGTGATAAGTGAATTGCTGTTTTCCCCAATTCGTACGTGGAAGGTGGTAATTGTATATACTGGATCTATACATTTATCTATAGTAGATCGATACAGAAAGACTATGAAAGAGGAGAGACTTGGTGCACTAAATAAATAGTTGCAAACATCATTGTTCTACTCAAGTTGAAATATTTTAGTTTGGTTACTTGATGAATGTATAAACTTGATCAATATTTTCAACTTATCCACCGTTTAAGCTAAACGTAAAACGGGCTTCGAACAACCGGCCCCTGGTTTTTGCACAAATTTTGATCATTTCGAGTTCCGAGTGAAAATCTTAATATTTTTGAGGAAAAAGTGCGAGGAAAAAGTGCGTTAGGGACCGGTCATAAATTACAGGGGAGGGGGGGGGTTGGGGGGGCTGGTGGAAAAAGAGGGGGTCAGATATTTTTGTGCATGAAAGAAGGGGAGAGGGGGGCAAAAATGGTTGTTCAATATAAATGCCTGCCCCGCGTGACCTAGCCTGCTCGCAGCCTGAAATTTAGAAGGAGAAAATGACCCCGTCGTACCATAAAACCTACAGATAAAAAATAGAGTGCAGTAGAACTGTAGTAAACTCCAACACAACACCATTTATTAAACTGATTTCAACATAAACATGTACATTGGAACAGCCGTTGACTCAATAAATGGTAAAGAATATATAAATTACGACACATGTATATAGAGTATAGTTGCCAACTCTCATGGATCCACCATGGACATCGCAGATTTTACTAAAACCACACGGTGAGCTCACAGCTTGTTAATATCTCACAGATTTCGAAAATAATTCAACTGGTTCTTAAATATGCTGGCTTTGTTGCACATTTTAACTATTATAAAGAGTGACTTCATTTGCATCAAATTACATAAAACTTTTTTCTTCTGAAAAAATTCACGCCATTAAGTCAAAAATAAATAATCAAAACATCACTTCATGCAACCTTGTACTCTCTTGGGTATTCAACAATATGGTTTTGTATATCTAAATAAAAGCTACCAAAATGTGTCTGTACAAGGTTTAGAAAACTCTGAAAATGCCATTTCCAACGATGTAGACACTCCACATTTTCAAAATGTTTCCGCTCGGCGCCAACTATGGTTGCCGCCTCGTGCCTCAAGCAAAATCTCACGGATGTTTTTGTCTCAAAGTTAGCAACTATCATAGGGTAGTATGATTAAATGCGGCTTCACCGTATATGAACTTTTAAATTACGAATGTGTCTTTTGTTATTTGCATGTGGGGGTGGGGCGGGGAGGGGGGGGGTCAAGTATAATTGTGTTATCCTCAAGGGGGCCCAACAAGATTTTGGCATCTAATTTTTCATTTCCACCAGCCCCCCTCCCCTGTAATTAATGACCGGTCCCTTAGTTTTCAGTTTTTGCTCTGCTTGTAGATGAAACAATTCACTCGAAAGGAATTATATTTCTTGTTTCAGGTAAGATTCAGGTTGTTTCACGAAACTTTGTTTTTTTTAACTTTTTTTTTAGATTCTAGCTTGCCAAAGCGTGGCAATTTAACTTGCCATTTCGATGGAAAAGCATAAATACGTTATGTCAAAAACTACCGTTGTAAACAGCAAATGTATAATATTGCTACAATCCTGGTCAAAAATGTTGGCGCACTTGACACTGACAGTGCGAAATTTGACTCCCACTTCAATAACAAGCATAGCAACCCCCCTTTCCCCTGTTCAATGTTGTGTGTTAGACGTTCAAGGTGTTACACAACATTGATAAGGGGGATAGGGGGTGTCTGAACATGAAATTTTGCATAAAATGGGCAAGTATGTATATGGTAATCAGAAATGAAGTAAGGTTATGCTATTTAGACTAAGTGCGCCATTGCAAATAACACTGTACGAATAAGCGTAGCGAATGAGTAAAATATTGCTTTCACCACGAGAATGCCCTTTTAGAGAGCCTAGATTACAACATTTCCTGTGGGTGCATGCCCCTGGAACTCCTCTTGAGGTTTGTCACGCCTATAGCCGCCTCTCATTTACCGAGACGAAAATATTTCCTTTCTGCAAGCATGTGATTATGAAACTATGCTGTCATAGATAGTCGTAACTGCAGGTGCTGGCAAGGCCTCCCAGAGGGGTGGAGGTGGCAATTTGCCCTGGGCCCCAGTTAAAGAGGGAGGGGGGGGGGGGTGTCAAATAAAAAATTACAGTTAAGATATAAATATAGATAACTGTCAACAGACATCCAGAATTCAGGATTTGACCATTTCGCGACCTCAGATTTCAAAAATTTCTAGACCCTCCTAATCATAGTGTTAGAAGATGGAATCACGAGGGGGGCCCAAGTCAAATTTTGTCCTGGGCACCCAAATTTCCCTGGGTGCTGTGCAGTGTATGTTGGTTTTGGTATTTTTGAATATCAATGGACCTTTAACCTTATAACTAAAATTTTGATCTAGACAAAAATTTCATCACAGCTTGAAAGAGCATCACAAAATTAGTAATATTCCAAAGTTTCGTTACGAAATGTTGTAAAATGCGGATAATATAGCCCTGCGAAGTTTGCAATTTTCAGTCATTTTAGATTACAAACGGGAAATTGATACCCAAATCGGGTGTTGGGGATCAATTTCCCGTTTGTAATCTAAAATGACTGAAAATTGCAAACTTCGCAGGGCTATATTATCCGCATTTTACAACATTTCGTAACGAAACTTTGGGATATTACTAATTTTGTGATGTTCTTTCAAGCTGTGACGAAATTTTTGTCTAGACTTGTCTAGATCAAAATTTTAGTAGCCTGTTTTGCGGTTACACATTATTATAAGGGTGTGTTCAAAATTTTCAGGGCGTGCTTCTGCTCGGCTAAACTTTGCAGTAAACACGAAGCTCTAGGAAGATATTCTGTGACTGGTTGATTATGACAATGACAAAAGACGTAATTGGCTACATTGTTCTTGCTTCGTTCTTTAGAAAATCCATTCTATAGCTTATTCTTTTGTCATTGTCATAATCAACCAATCACAGAACATCTTCCTGAGCTTCGTGCTGACCCAAACTTTGCAAAAAGATGTGCAGGTATAAAAAAAATTAATAAATTAGGTACGATATAAAACCATGCATCAGTTAATAAAACAACACAGAAAATAAAACAGCACTCATTGTCAAGATTGAAGACACTAGACTGGAGTGTGGAAACGTTGGGTCGTGAATGCAGTTCGACTGAGCTTTGCATTCATTTATCAAAACCAAAGTAGCGAGCGAAAACATGGCTGATATTATACCTGGTTGCCGTGAACTCACAAGCTTTAAATCATTAAATTTATTAAATTCTTTGTCAATGGTGCTCCGGCACAAAATCAATTTGGAAAAACAGACTAAATCGAATACAATTGCCAATTGGTCAACCCCGATAACTAAGTTTGTTTCTCCTGGCTAAGCAAAGTGTGCAATTACAATCTACAATCACAAAACACTGCAATTAATGCTCAAATTGCACTCAATTGCAATTGGCGATAGTTTCAATTGCACTGAAATTATCAACTAATCAGATTGCAGCAACTGAGCCTCGTTAAAAAAGAACATATCGCTATAATATTAAAAAAATTAGACAACTCAAATTTAACAAGACGCTCTATGGAGCGTTAACTCGCTGGGGCTATGCAAATATGCACATTACTGTATATATGGTACAACAATCAAATGAATAGTTGTCACCTGACTCTTGTTGCAAAATCTTTATGCCTGCTCTTATAAAAGCATATGTAGCAGATACAGTTAGCATACTCTTCTTTGTCGTTAATTTGAGCCTGCTACTGTTGGTTAGGGGTGGTATAACACTTAGGGTGGGCGACTAACTTACAACAACATAATGTGCACCTTTAAAACATGTGTAAGACGAGTTGTGGTTTAATTGGTTCCCTGCCGTGCTTTGAGGTTTTTCTTCAGATTTTATAGCATTGTTACTCTATTCAAAACATGCCTCCTGTTATTTAAGCTGTATTACTGGAAATTCAGCACACAGCTGGGACAGCATAATTTTTCTTTAAAAGTTAGGAATGTAAGGTGAGCTAGGTGACCAAAGTTTTGCCAAGGCATGTCCTCAAAATTTTCCAAAACCAATTAGTAGTCATTGACTTTTCAGTACATCTCACTTAACCGTTTATACATCTCACTTTTCTTCCAGAAAAGGTGTTTTTAAACACCCATTATTATTTGAGGGGGTGGGCCTGGGTCCGAAAGGAATGGGCCCCACATTTTTGAGTTCACCCCCCCCCCAACCAGATAGCGTTAGGTACGTCCCTCTTCCTGTTATCACCCACCGAATTTTGGTTCTGACTGGGTAGATATGTTTAATGCTTTCCTCAACCAAGCGTGTGATCAATTCAATAAGTTAATGATTTCTGGTGACTTCAATATGGCACACATTTCCTGGAATAACACATCAAACAGCATCCCAACTCGAAATAACAACATCCTTGACCTTATTATTACCAGTGTACCTGAACATGTTAACATAACTGATGTGGAATCGCTAGACAACGCCGTCGTTTTTACAGACCATTGTGTACTCCACTACGAGTTTAATGCATTTGTTGAAATTCCAAAAACAAGAGTCAAAGATTTGTTTACAACTACAAAAAAGCAACTTTGAAAGCACTATCCATTACGCATAGTACGTGCACGGACTACGGATGTTTCGTTCATATCTTCGGTTCAGTAAACGCTATGTAGATAAAAAAAAAATACCACCAATCGATTCAGTGTAAAAATATATACTAATTCATAACGATAGTTTTAGTCAATGGCTACATTATAGCGATTTATGAGCTTTGAAAGTCAAGCGAGCTCATATATGATCAAATTACGCATTTTACCAACGAATTATAAAAACATAAACATACCTTTCGCCGAATATACTGTAACTTAGGCCCCTTGAGACGTATGCACATTGCGATATTCTTCATGAATGAAGCATTTAAAACGACATGTATAGACAGTGTTATTTTCAAGCTTCTATCTTTAAAGTGTGACTTTTAGTGCCGAATTTTACATTTCTGCTCCGAATTTGCGATAATCCCAACCGGAAATACGACGAAAAATTGTCAAAACAATGCTACGCTTGTATCGCGTGACTCTGGCCAGAAATGGATTCTACAGGTCAAAGTGCACCTATACGCGTGAGTTTGACGTCATCCAGGCTAAAGGGAGCTCCTTATTGGCCAAGTATTACGTAATACAAGCGCATGCGAGTAAAACCCGATACCTTGAAAAATTCAAAATAAATATTTCTACTCGCCGTATTCATACGAAACTTTCTACACGAAAGCGCTTGAATACAAAGAGTATTTTACACATATAGCCTTTCAGAAAATGACGAAAAGTTTAGAAGATATTCAACTTTTTCTCGTTTGAATGTTTGGCGAAGCGGTGAGTATAAATATATGATTGTTTCGGTTTGTGTAATGTTTTTACGGCACTTGACCCCCCGTTCGAAAGGTTATTTTGTGAGGATTACAATGGTGGGTTTTGTTTTAAAGGGGGTAAATACTCGCCGCGATAGTTACATTAGAAAAATTGAATCGCAATGTAATGCGAAACCACTTGTCGAGAAAGAGGTTATCTACCATTGACTTAACTCTGTGTATAGAACACGACAATATTAACGACTGGACATCTTGGAGAAATACTTTTCTAGGCGCTGTTTCAAAATATGTCCCAAGCAAAAAACTAAAAGGACGAAAACAACTGCCCTGGATAAACGGAACGATTTTACATCTGATTAAGAAAAAGAACATTGTGCGGAAAAAACTAAGATCGTCCCCCTAACGAGTCATCTACGTGAAAAACATCTATACGTGCCACGATTAAACGTATGTTACATGAAAGTCGAGGACAATTTTATGTATCTTTGGGGAACAACTTCCAAGACAATCCAAAACGATTTTGGTCCTCAATGAAACATCAGTCCAAAACGCGCAATATCCCAGATACAATCTCTACAGCTGGAACAAAGAACGATCAAGAATCCCAGTCACCCAGGATCAAAGCAGACAACTCTGATGATATCACGTCCATGTTTAACAGGTTCTTTGCATCAGTATTTGACTCTAATGACTCCTTAAGGGAAGAATAAACCAACATCGTTCCCAGGGCTTTCGTGTGAGGACGAGGGGAGAGACAAGAAAGGATCATATTTTCATGTCACGCAATCACGAAACCTGACCCAATCCCCATCTCTAACCAATCATATTTCGTGACTGCGTGACATGAAAATGTAACCCGAGAAGGCCCTGGTCTGGGTCTGTCATGTGACTACCCAAAATATAGATATATTTGACAGCTACTCGTCAAGGAGTGGCAAAATATTCTTAACTGAAAAAGACAAGTCTTTGAAACAAATAAACAGCCAAAACACTTCTCAATCGATATTATATATGTGTAGCGAAGTTTGGCACGAATCAGCTGAAATCTCTGAAGACACCGTCGATGTTTTCTGAGATATACCGATATTTCTAGAGATTTTCAAGCACAGCGAGGACGTGACAGGCAAAAGCCAAAGGCACAACTGTATCTCTTTATCTCAACATGATTTCCAAGCAGTACCTAGGCTTATCCAAGTGGCGATTCACACGAAATTTGCTTTCTCTCGTCTTGAACAATATGGCTTTGCCTTTAATATTTGGTTTAAATATGCTCTTAGACTTAGTTCGATATAAATAAACACAAATATAAAACCTCGCGTAACGGCGTAACCTATTTCCTTACGGACCCTTACGCTGTACAGGAAATACACGGATTCGACACCAACAGTTGCCGTTCAGAAGCAATGCTGGCCTACAAATTTTATCCCCCTTCACAATCTATGTTTTATTTTATCGTATAATCGCAATTTTCAAGTATTCGGAGTATTCTGAAACTGTAAAATTCGGTGTCGTGACAAGCGAATCTTGTACAGGCTACATAGCCTACGCGCATGAGCTAAGTAAACAGGGCCTAAGGGCCTGTTTATATGGAAGCCGGGCTGGCCCGCTATATAAGCGAAACAGCCCGGTAAGCGGGATCTCGATGTGTAGTTATTTTTATAGTAAAAATTATCGTGGGTTTATATGGACAAGCGGGCTGGCCCGGTTGCCGAGATCTCGCTTGAAAGAGGCGAGATCTCGCCTACCGGGATGGAAATTTCTCCATATAAACACTCACAAGCGGGCTAGCCCGGTTGCCGGGATGAAAGTTCAAAGATACTGCCGCAAGCTAATTTTAACAACTGTCAAAACAATACAATGTAACAAAATTGTCCCGGCAAGCGGGATGAAATTTTCTCATATAAACACAAGAGAAATTCATCCCGCTTACCGGGCTGTCTCGCTAAGCGGGCCAGCCCGGCTTCCATATAAACAGGCCCTAAATTTATAAATTAGTAGTTTCATTTAATTGTTTGTCTTGCTTTTATTTGTCAGTATAAAATGTTGTAAATTAAAGTATTACTGCAATGCAATACGCGTAGTATTTCATCAGACATCTGCACTACATTATAAATGCTGTACAAGGAAAACTACAGCTTAATAATAGTAGACGTTTCTTGTTTTGTCAGGAAATATCACAGCTCACGTCGATATGGCTTTTCAGTTTTGTAACCGGCCGAGGCGAAAGTAAATCATGCAGTCGGCAAAACTGAAAACTTCTTACTTTGAAAGATTATTTTATCATTTATAGACCCTCCGCTCGGGGGATTCGGCGGAATATTACCCGAAGTGGTAATTTGGTAGTGATACCCTGAGGGTAATATTTCGACGAATCCCCCGAGCGGAGGGTCTATAAATGATATATTATACCGAGAGTTAAAGAACCCACCAAGTTCAGAATAAACTTTAAAACTTGAGCTCAATAGACAATACAATTTTTAACTTCTTATGTATACCCGAGTTTTTTAAAATATTTGAGCATGTATCCTTTGGATCATTGAAGGTAACATACGTCTTGAAAATCTTTGGTTAACTTAAATCAATAAATCTTCTGTACGAAATTACAAACAACAGCTCACGAACGCCATGTTGTTTCAGAGTGTGGTGTCCACGCGTCACGCGTGAGATACTATAATATCCCAAGGTGGATCCACCGTGGGATATTATAGTATCTCACGCTGCATTGCGAAATCATGAATTTGAGTAAATACCGTAAAAAATCACATTGTCACGTGGTACAAATGCTGTTTTTTTATAGGAAATTTGAATTTGAGGTATAATATTGCAAAATATACAAGTACATTGTTATGTCCGGATTGAATTGATATATTGAATTGTTATATCAACTGTCAAGTTCTGCTATTTTTAGACAATATGCCTATATGGTGTTAGCCAATCAGAATGCAAAATTGACCGGCCCAGACCAGGGCTTTCTCGTCTCTCCCCTCGTCCTCATACGAAAGCCCTGGGAACGAGGTTGGGAAGAAACCAGCCCAATCTCGTTCCCCGAGCCTGCGATCCTCGGGAAGGAACGCGAGGCTCTGGGATAATCCGTTGCCGGAAGCCAGGAATCCTGGCTAAGAGAATCCTGGCTAAGATTGAACTACGCATTCCATTTCAACGGCCAATCAGATTCCTCCCTGAAACGGATTATCCAAGAGCCTCACGTTCCTTCCCGAGGATCGCAGGCTCGGGGAACGAGATTGAAACCAGCCATGAACTAGAGACTACAGTCTTGTCTGAGATCATTCTGATAGTTGAGGAAGTTCAAGCAGTTCTTCAAACATTGGATGTTACAAAAGCCACAGGACCTGACAACGTCCCAGCCCGTCTGCTTAAAGATAGCCTGCGTGCAGCCTGACTTTTTGATGGGGAAGGAGGAAGGACTTTTCCCCCTTCCCCATCGAAAAGCCAGGCTGCACGCAGGCTACTTAAAGAAACAGTTCCTGTTATTTCAACGTCTTTGTGCACGCTTTTTAATAAGTCCCTAAGTCAAGGTGCTCTCCTGGAAGATCGCCAACATAATTCCTGTGTACACCCTCGGGGATTTCGCAAGTGACCACGTAATACAGATTGACCGCTTAACACAGGTCTTGTAGAAAATCACAGCACGGCTTAAATTACTTGAATAATACGTCCACACAAACTGAATATATTGTTGATACTTTCAGTGATTACGGAATTTCGAGTAATGAGATAAACAAAACTTAAAGACTATGTCAAGTCCGTAATGTAAATTAACAAATCCTTTGTTTACATTTTGAACTGCTATATTTGTAAAATAAGACATGCTAACTGAATATCTAACACTTTTCTGGTTCGCTATTGTAAATGAATATAAACTAGAGTATATTTGAATTCAAAAAAGTTCGAAAGATGCAAAATTTGGGCAATGTTTATATCGAATCTAAAGAACGTTATAAATCAACATCACCGATGCCTTAATAATTCCTCATTCTACTCGACCTCATTCAATAATTGTTTATTATGCAATGTATGTCTGCTAGCAAAAACATCATTCAAATGCTCGCATAACGGCCATGCACTGCATTTGATGACCACATTGTGCTGCACTCTATTTAATACGTTTAGAGTAGAACGCAATTGAATCAATGCAAAAATCATCCGAAGAAACCACCAGCTGTGCGCAACACTGTGAAAGCTGTTTCTACATCGAGTACAAACAACGTTCAAGATAAACAAGCTAAATTATCCTTTCGTTGTCCGAGTTGGAACTGTCGCAGTTTGTTTGGTATCAAGATAAACAAGCTAAAGTATCCTTTCGTTGTCTGAGTTGGAGCTGTCGCAGGTTGCACAAATTACCTAATCGCGAAATGATGCGTAACCACACTAACCTTCTGGATTTTGTCCAACTATCAGACGCTCCTCACAAATTTGTGTTAGATGTTGTATGCCAGTTTTGATGTCTTCATTGCCTTGCTGAATACCAACCAGCATACGGTTAGAATCTTCTTCTCTCAAAAACCATTCTTCAAGACGCTGCACATACATGTCTTCTTCGGGACCCAAAGGACAAGTTTTCAAATCATCAGTCTCTTTTTGTGGAATGCCCAAGCCGACCAATACTTTAGAAATATTTTCCCATAAACTCTCAAATGTTGCTTCATCTACTTGGGTTGAATTGGCATGAGCATAAACTTGCTTTCTGAACATCTTGATTCTTGTGATGTTTGCTTCCAACGAGACAGTTTTGTCCAGTGGCATCGTGGTCCACACTGTGTCTGTAGGAGGAGATAAACAACAAATGTTCCGTAAAAGAACAACAAGTAATGTGACATCAAAGCTTTTCGAGTCTGCAGGTGGGCTGCCGCACGGAGGGAACAATAATTTCCACTGGTTACCATTGATAACTCCAGGCCTCAACTTTAAAAGGGATGCTTTGTTCACTTTAAGAGCTGCAGGTAGATTAGCTGGATGTAAGGCATCGAATGTAACCCTTAAAGCTTCAGTTCCTTTATCCACTATAAGTCTACTAAGCCTTGTAAAATTTGCCTTTTCTTTCAGATTGTCCGAAGCCATGACATAGATGTAACTGCAACAACAAAAAAATTAAACAAATAAAGACTAAAGTTTAATATTAAACTATACTAGAAATACAAGCATGTCGCAACCCCTCGCAAACCGAAGAACTATATATAGTTCCTAGCCTCCTCCGCAGGCATCGCCTTTCGATTATCGGGCAAAATTTCTTGCAGGCAAAAAAATTAATAGCGGCGATGCCTGCCAAACCCGAAGACTTTGGACCAGCTATGTAACCCTTGTGGACCGACTATGTTACCCCCACCCCCATGGGATTAATTGTTCATATCAAAACTACTACAAAATGTCAAAAGCTGTGTTATCCCTACTCCCATAGGATACGACTTTTTATATTCAGACACAATTCGAAAAAATTCGATCGAAAATATCATTTTTATGTTGCAAATTGAAACAAATATGAATGAAACATTGATTATTTTGCACTTACAACGGATGGCCGGAGTTTAACGAAATACAGATGGTCAAACCACGCCGAAACTATGTAAATCGTATTGAGAGACGAAGTGTGAAATGTGAATGGAATTTATAAGAATTTTTGCAACCGTTCAATTTATATTTGGTCTGTATATCCTACATGCTTATCATCAAATATTAATACTTTTGGGAAATGGAATACTCTAGAAGGCAGATGGAGTGTTAAATGTCAAAATTTCAACTGGATAATGGATGCTCTTGCCTCTTGGAATTGTCGATTACTGTTATACGTATAGTGGACGTGCATGACATTGAAACTGGTTTGTCAACACAAATTTTGAGATATTTCAGCAAAGAACAAACTTCAAATTTACAATCCCATGTGTTTTTACGCTGTATTTTACTCGTTAGCGAGAAATATCTCGGGGATTTGTTGAGTACATGAACAGCATGTAAACTATGTAAACGCTGAGTAAACTGCTTAGGGCTGACTGTGCTTGTATTAAAACACAAATTCCAAGCAACTATTGTGCAAGTTGACCAAATGTAAGAAGTGTTTACATATTCAATAATTATAAATCAAGCAAAGTTATACAATTTATATAACAACAACAACAACAACAACAACAACAACAACAACAACAACAACAACAACAACAACAACAACAACAACAACAACAACAACAACAACAACAATTTTATTATAGCTATAAATATTTACAATAACAATCTGTCCGCAGGTAGCAAAAGCTAATCGAGGCGGACAATTACAAAATAATTAAATTAAGGATAAATATTTGAGATGTAGTTTACAAAAGGTGAAAGAATAATAAGAGAAACTATAAGAGAAATAATATTACGTGATTTAAAATTACGCAGTTGCAATTTAGCATAAGCATCAACAAAAAATAATAAAAGGAACAAGGTAAGAACATAGATATGCGGTTACCTATAATTTAATTTATGTTTGAAATTTTTTATTATTGTAGCGAGATCAACATAATCCTCCTCTATAGTAAGTATAGATAACAATATCTCATGCAATTTTCTCTTGAATTTGTTTTTAGAAGAATTACACAAATCATCAGATATACTATTCCATATCCTGACTCCTGTTCTTGAAAATGACCTATGTAACTTGTCCAAACGCGAACTTTTAACATAGAAGTTGCTGCCAGAGGAGAACCTAGTGTTACATTTGTTAACTTCACGCGCCGGGATAAATAAATTTGAAATATTTAACGGCGTCATTTTGTTATAAACATCGTGCATTAGCATA
The DNA here is from genome assembly GCA_902702795.2 of Paramuricea clavata. Lineage (NCBI taxonomy): Eukaryota > Metazoa > Cnidaria > Anthozoa > Malacalcyonacea > Plexauridae > Paramuricea > Paramuricea clavata. The sequence continues at coordinate 25,304 of CACRXK020001958.1, read as the reverse complement.
GAAACAGACTTAAAATAAAGCATATCGATAGGTAAAATTTGATCAGAAAAAAAAAAGGGATCGCATGGGATCTATACTTCCCAAAGTTCATTAATCGAAGAGCACGCTTTTGAAGCTTAAAAATCTTGTTAAGGTAAACCCTAGCAGCTTGACCCCATAGAATAATACCATACGAGGTATATGGTAATATAAGAGATCTGTATATATCCGATGTAGTACTCCTTGGAACAAAATGTCTTAATTTGGCAATAATGCCAATTGATTTACTTATTTTCGAAGCAACGTAGTCGATATGATCTTTCCATGTGAGGCCACTATCAATAAGTACACCCAGATATTTAACATAATTTTTATGCTCCAGAGAGCTAAATGTATTTGAATGATTGTCGAATATTTTCAGGTCTACCTGATAATCTAACCTTTTCTGGTGAGAGTGGAAAATGACAAAATTAGATTTTTTAACGTTAAGAGATAATTTGTTTGCAGTTAACCAATTATATAATTTGATTAGATCGTGATTAACAGTAGTTTCCAAGGACCTTAGATCATTGTCAGCATATAATAGATTGGTATCATCGGCAAACAAAGATAATTTTAATTTATCGGTATAGTTATATATATCGTTAATGTAAATAAGAAATAACAGTGGTCCTAAAACCGATCCTTGAGGTACGCCAGAGAGCACTGTCTCTTTATCTGATACTACAGTACCAATCTGCGTTGTTTGAATGCGATTTAGTAAATATGACGAGAACCAATCATTAATAATTCCACGTATTCCATAATGCTGTAATTTTTGTAATAATATGGAATGATTTACTGTATCAAATGCTTTCTGTAAATCAATGAAGATACTACATGTTTTTATCCATATTTGTTTGAATTTGATTCACAATGTCAACTATGCCATACAGGGTTGACCTACGTATGTTAATGGAATGAATCGTAAAGCCCTTGTTATAACGTAGAGATAGTGACGGGCAGCATGATCATAGGCATTTTTGTTTCCTTCAAGTATCTACACACAAGAATAGTAAAAAATGCATCGGTAAAAACAAGGGCGGTCAGAATAAAAGGCTTAAGAAGGTACATCATTCTTTCTCACCTCGGTTTTCCAGTTCACCAAATTAACAGTATAATTCATGTTACATGCGGCCACCCATTTTGGGCGGGTACTGTCACCATATGTTACGAGTTCATAAAGATAATACAATCTTCCTAAGTCGATCTGAAGATAATGTTTGTTATCCGAGACAGGAGCGCACCAAGAACTACCACTAGATATCCTTGCATTAGAGGCACTGTGACCTTCTGTAGAAGCGAAAACTAGTTTTCCTATCTCTGAGGATGGTTCTGAAATAGAATTGAAACACTGCGCGTCCTCAAAGACAAGCGTTAAGTCGTCACGAAAATATTTCGTGCACTTAAATTGGATAAGACTCGCTACCAATCCCTGTTGACTCGATAGCTCAATAGGTAGAGCGGCGGTCTAGATACCCGAAGATGCGAGTTCAAATCCCGCTCGAGCCAACGAATTTTTCGTTGCTCGATTGCAGTGTCAGATTAATATGAAACTAGTTTTCTGTAGAAGCAGAAGCACTAAAAGACGAATCAGGAATTCTTCGTTTATCTTCTAACAGTGGTTTATACCAAAAACCTAAAATATGAAAATAGAAATTTAAATATCCTATATTTTGATGAACGATTGATCACATTCTCATGGTTATTTCTCGAGTGTCTCTGTTTATTACCCATCACATTCTTTTTTCATTCTTCCTTTAGCTATTTACTTCCTACTTCATTTTATATATTTACTCCCAATGTTTTACCTTTGAATCGTACTTATTCTTTCTTATCTTAGCTTTATCTTACCACTTACCAGTAACACAATCTATGTATGATAACTCAGAACAACTGTTGCTGGCTGAAGCATTAATGGAACACTGGGACAAGTATCTCTCTTCACCATCACAGTTAATACTTCCAGAAAATGTTGCATTTTTGGCATTGGCTGGAGTGGATATATTGACAAGAGTGTATCCCCAATAGTAGTGCCAATAGTAGTAGTCCCAAGTGTTGTCCCAAAAGTATCCCAGATAACGACAAACAATATACACGGCCGAGTTCTTTAAATTTCCCCAACAAACATTCTTGATTCCGCTATCAGTGGTAGTTTGTACAATACCTTTGTAAGGTAGAGATGGATATGGCAGAGATACATCATAAACTACAAAACACGAAAAGAACAAGTTAGGTTATCGGTTATTTTGCCCAGTATAAGGCTACAATGGATGTGGCTGATATGTGGGGAACATGTACATGGCAAGTGTGTATCAAATTGAGTTTGAACAGTTTTAAACACTATGGGAGCTTGTCTTGTGCACGGCCTTTGAGAGAAATTCACTATAATTGAAACTACCAGTTGTAACTATCAACAGAACTATATTTTATACCCATGCGTACCACAAAGATCTTTGTAAGGTTTCACACAATCAATACATTGATGTGCAAGGTAAAGATAGTTTGACAATCCAGGACATAGATCACCAGAGAATAAATTATCATCCACAGTTATACCACATTCATGTAGACCATCACATTGTTTCTTAGCAAGACATGTTACATCAACTTCACAACTATAATCATCACTTGAACCACATGTCTTTGGCGCAAGCAATCCACGATAAGATGCAAACTTGACCACCATGTATTTATTGATCTTTAGGACAGTTGGCATTCTTCACTTTATCATCATAATATGTCACTGAACCTTTAATAGAACAACAGACGTTTTCACTTTAAAACTATGCCAGGGTATAATATTTTTGGCAAAAATTATTTTCAGGTCGTGTTTGTAGATCTTAATTGGCTTGAGTCCACGACGGCGAAATTCTTCGCGCGAAATTGTGTATGCGAAATAGGGATGGTTGCACGTGATACTTTGCTACTTTATTCGCTTTTGCAGTGAGTAGTACTGATTTTTATTCAAAGCGAGTTTTTTTCTCGCTAAGATTAATCTATCTTTACTACGCATGCGCGAATTCATTAAAAGCGCTCGTGAATCAGACCTTTGAATAGCACAGCTGCTCATGCTGGGTATACAGAACATTTGATTCAATTAACACGTGAGCGAGAAAGACAGTATTGTAATAATTGAAAACATTTTTACAGCTTTTCTTAAATTTTATGCACAGCGTCAGGTACCAAAGTCAGGCACAAGAAAAATGTTCAACAGAAACTTACCGAAAATAAATCTCTGATTGTAATAGGTGGGAAAACATCGTGTTGTCAATCCGACGTAGCGATATATTCCATAACTTTTATATCGTTCGTAACTATGTACATATCGTGCACACCAGGTTTGAAGTGAACTCTTATTTTCCCCTTTAAAATAAACAGATAATCCTCCCTCGGGTGTCTGGGTTATAGCACGATAGATACCCTCGTTAGGCTTTTGAGCACAAGCAGCTGTATCTAAACTGACTGAGTCAACGTAAAGATAAAACATATCAAGATCATAACCAGAAACATTCATGTTAAAAGCAGCGGGACATCCCTGTCTTTTTAGATTTAACATGGCACCATTATCACGAAACCGAAACTGAGCAGCTGGATCCAGACAGTTGTAGGAAATTTCCAGAAAAAACAAGTTTCCCCAACTGCCATTTGAATGTATTTGACCTGTGTCCTTAATACACAACCCTTTGTCTATGGTATAGTCATAGTCTATGGTATAGTGATAGTGATAGTAATAGTAATAGCCATGAGCATTATGCGATCTCACAAAGAAGCACGTTGCGCCTGAAAGAAAAAACAATACAAAAATAAAATTGAATGTATAGGTAAGGGACCGGTCAATATTTATGGAAGGGGGGAGGGAAAAAATGAGAGGGGGGGCCGTATGTATAAATAAATTACTAGAAAGGTGGGCTATTAAGAGGGAGTTGCAATTATATTTGAAGGACTCATTTGCTTAATAAGCATGATATCCATTTGGTTGTATGTAATTGCGGCTAAATCATGGTCATTGATGTGAAATAGTCTGGATTTATCTTGTCTTCTGTGTGCTGTATGCAAATCAGTCTTTACTGATTGCAGAGATAAATGGACAATGTATTATTACATCAGATATATTGATGTGGTTAAATACATTTAGGCAATTATGGTTAACGGTGAATGTATTATGCAGGCCACATCCACTGAGGGGAGCCTGTGGCGTCATGTCGATTAAAGGGGGTTGTTTCGCGCCTTGTTATCAGTGCTTCGGTCTGGGTATTCATTTTGCTATTGTATGCTTTGCCTAGCTGCAGCAAGTTTAGCGCTTAGATACCTTTTCCCTACCCACCCACCCATGTTTATTCTATAGGATTTTATCTGGTAGTATGTCATTTTATTTTATATAATTTTTAATCTCACATAAATTAGGATGTATAAACCACTATACTAATACATTTTATTTCGTTTCCACTGACTTGTCATTGTGACTGGTGCCGAAGCCCGGAGGTATGCCTTTGCAGAATGTCCAGAATTGTCATGGCTATCTCCGTTTGCTGCTAATATTACTTATTGTTACTGTCACTGCTACGCAGCTGCTATGGCAATAGTTCGTGCCGTCAAATCTAGTTACAACCTTGGACCACAAAAGGCACCTAGCTCCAAACACTAATATTAATTATCTGCCGTTAAACATGGTTACAATCGCCCAGACCAAATGGAAACCTGATTTTAGAGTTATATATGAAAATACCCCTCTTTTAGTTATAATTTTCTGCTAATATATATTTTTGGTCGACGTTAATATCTTGTCAGCTCCATATTCTTATTTAATTAACTAATTAACATTATAACGCCTGCGTATCCCCATTCGTCGAGTAGAAATGAAAATGGTGGGGAGGTCAAAATATTCTAATATGTAGGGGAGTCGTCATTAAATTTCTGCTTTTTTAAGGGGGGCTTTCAACTTAAAAATTTAGGAAAGAAAAAATTCCCTCCCCCCCCCCAAAAAAATGACCGGTCCCTAACGTTATGGTCTTTTACGATTTTTATTTCTATACATTGCAGTGTAAATATCAGACTTATTTTTCAATCACTCAATCTCCTTTGTTTTTTAGAGAAAATATATTAATATTCCCTGCCAGTTAAGTGTGTGAAAAGCTGGGGGCGGTTTTTGATTTCAAAAGGAGAGAGCGGGGCTGAAAACAATGACCAAATTCAATGGCAAAAAATAGATTAATAATCCCCTGTTATATCCCTCTAATATATTCCCTCTGATATTCCCCTCTAATATCCCCCCCCCCCCTTCCTTGATCATCATGCTTTGTCTTTTTTCTTTCTGAAACAAAAGTGATTTCTTTCTATTTTGTCTCCTAAATTGTAATCTCGCGAATGTGAAAAATAAGTACGTTATTTTGAGGCACTTAGCCGTTTCGCGCCTTGGTGATTAAATCACACATCCCCTCGTTGCCTCAAAATAATCTATACTAATAATCATCAGTCCGGTTAATTGGTTATGCAAAATTTTCTTATTATTGTATTCGTTTATTATAAAGTTACAGAGAAATTCGCGATCCTGACAAAAATGACGTACTATACAGCGGTGTAAAAGACAACCTGCACAGTTCGAAAATGTTTGCTAGACTGCAAATTCCGCAAAATTTGTGAAAACTTTATGCAAGCAGGCGTAGTTTGGGGTCTGCTAGTTTCTTTAGTTTACCACTAAAATTATTCTTAAAACGTTTGAGTACAGGATATGGGTTGTTTTAATTAAAAATCACTCTAAAAATGGCTTGCGCACAAAAATGAAAGACTTAAAACGTAATTTGAATTCATAGGGTGCAAAATTGGTGGTTTATGAACTATCAAAGTACCAGACAGTTTGATGTACACTAAATCAAACGCGCGTTTCCTAATGCATGACTGATTTTATGCATGATTGATTTCTTTACAAAAAGTTTTAAAATTATGCGTGACAGGCATATGGAAAAAGCCAAGATTTGGAGGCAGTATACATAGGACTTAATATACATAAAATTGTATGGAACTTTGACAGTTCATTAAAAACAGTCCTCCTGCACTTGATAATTTAGTTTCAAAATAACTTTTGTGGTAAAGAGATTAGCAGAGCCCAAACTACCCATGTATGCATAACTAGTTTTCAAAAATTGTACGGAATTTGCACTTTAGAATTTGAACTGTGCAGACTTTTATGGACCCTGTATAATCGCATGAACTTAAACTTCAGTTGGACATTCTTCACGCTAAGCTTCAATTAGCCTATATGATTTTTGTTATGAAGGAAACTGAAATCAGGCAAATTTAAAGACGGATCTAAGATCATCTGTGCTTATGAGCGAAAGCCTTCCGTCGTCGCAAAGTTATTAGGGAGCTTTAAATTTCACTACGACTACGAGTACGAGATTTGATCGCGTACGAGGAAGTTACCGTAGTCGTTCTCGTTTCCATTCAAATGTTGCTTTTATAACAGTAAATCAACAACGAGACAAAACGTTCATAAACTAAATCTCCTGCTGACTAAAATCCCCTACAAAACGTGTAAATAAGTCATAACATTAAAAACAGGCCAGATATTTAGCACTAATATATCATTTACGCCAGATAAACGCTATATAAATGCTACAAATTATTTTTGGAAAACAAAACAAAACAACTTTCGATCTTTGTTTAATTTTTTTGAAAAGTAGTCGTGAGGACTACGAGGTTTGTCCACAATTTCGTACTCAGATGTGCGACGGGTACGACGTTTTAGCATCAGTACGGGATGGCGTAACCATACAGCATGCGTTTAGCTTGACGAATCTCGTACTCGTAGTCAAATCTAAAGCTCCCTACTAGGGAGCCTTAGCAGCGACTACGAGTACGAGTACGAGATTCGTCAAGGGAAACGCATGCTGTATGCCTACGCCATCCCGTACTGACGCGAAAAAGTCGTAGCCGTCGCCCATTTGAGTACGAAATTGTTGAGAAATCTCGTAGTCCTCACGACGACTTATAAAAAAGCAATGAAAAGTTTGCTTTTTTGTTTTCCAAAAATAATTTGTAGCGTTTATATAGCGTTTATCCGGCGCCGAAATAATATATTAGTACTAAATATCTGGCTTGTTTTTAATTTTATGACTTATTTGCACATGTTGTAGGGGATTTTAGCCTGCAAGAGATTTAGTTGATAAAACTTTTTCTCTCGTTTGTTTACTATTATAAAGGCAACATTTGAACGGAAACAAGAACGACTAAGGTGATTTCCTCGCACGCGATCAAATCTTGTACTCGTACTCGTACCCGTAGTCGCTGCTAAAGCTCCCTACTCAGTACTTAGTAGCGAAGACGGCCCTCCGTTTTAAACGTCGAAGTTCTGGTTATAATTTTCACGAAGTGGTGTTAATTAAGTGCTATTTCGGCACGTTAAAATACTTTACATAAACGGATAGACCACAGATAGATTACCTTTCAGGAACAGGGAAACGACAACCAATATTACAAAATGAAAACACTTTGGAAACATTTTCTTTAATCGATGAAAGCTATAGTTACGTTATGAAAGCGGAAGGCGAAATGAATCACTGTAGCGAAGCCAAATCAAATTAACAGTCACACTCACGCGACATGAAGTATCAGGTGGACTGTGGTGCTTTTGTGTTTGAATGAGAAAAAAATATGTAAAACTCTTTCCATCGTAAAATTGTAACAGTCCTCAGTGAAAACTATCATATAAGTAATGATTTTATAACTGTGCTTTGGCTTTAAAATTCTAAGAAGGATACACTATTGGAAATATTTTTAAGGGAGGGGGATAGAACTTCGCACAGCAGAACAAACACAGGGGAAGAATGTCGTCAAGCTTAAACAATTCAACCCGAATTTCTTCCAAAAAGATATTGAAATTCCTTGTCGTTTTCCACGATGTTTGTCCACAACACGCCGACTTCAAACATCTCGTTCGTCTCAGAAAATCAAACTAGGTTTGTTTCTGTGCAAATAAGCCCACCACACACATTTGAAAAATCTTGTTACGATCCGTTGTTATTTCGGACCGAAAATGGTAGCAATTTCCGCACGCAATACAAAAGCATACAAAATTTGCAAACTTTAAAATTTGCAAGGCTATATTTTCCACTGCATTTTACAACATTTCGCAACCAAACTTTGCAATTTTACTCATTTTATAGTATGGTCTTTCTAGTTATGGTAATATTGATAGGCATCACTTTGCCTAGTTTTAAAATTTGTTTATAATGGAATTGTCTATGTTGCATAATGTATTTATATTGTGAACATATATACCCCGTAAACTACAAAATTTCTTTTTTTAATTTGCCTTTTATTTCAATATAATCAGAACAGCATGGCAAACTGTTTTCCAGTGAATTCTGCCGGAAATTAAATGTCAACATAACAAAATCAACATAGGAATGAGTGCCAAGAAATTCAGAAAATAGTATACTTATTTTACTGTATCATTTTACACATTTAGGACTTTATCGACAGGAGAGAGGAGACAGGAGATATTGTTTCACTAAATCGAAAGGTGGTATTTTCATCTACATGCACAATACGATTCCACCATCGGCATAGTTTAATTAGCACCTGTCTCGTACATACCGCTGCCGCTTGTAATGATATCAACGCTACCTACAATGGTATAGATCATGCAAATACCATTTTCTAAACTGTAAAATGTTACAGCCATGATGGAATATAGTTACGCATGATGAAATATAGTTAAACATAGTGGAATATACTGTAGTGTAGTTATGGCAAGAATCCACCGACCGATCAGCCCGAATGTTTATCAGTGCAAATACAATAATGCAAGGAACTTATCAGTGTTTGTTTTTTGTATTGAGGTTCAAATGTATTGAAGTTCAAATGCATGGAAGCCTGAATAAATTTATTAAAAAAAACATTAGGCCCTTTTGCAGTTTTGGACTTCAAGATTTTTTGACCGGCTTTTTTACGTTTACAGCGGCGACAGCCTGATATCGGTATCAATATTATTTGTTTAATTATGTTGATTTTCTTGCTTTAGGACCTTGGTGCAGTTTTAAGGAATATGAGATTAATCAGAGATTATTCCGCTCCCGTGTCACGTGATGAGGAGTCTCAACAACAGGACATTTCCGGTAAGAGAGCGAACGTTTGGGAAGTTAGCGAATGGCCTCTGCGAATGGCCTGTTGTTGTTTTGAAAGTCGACCAATGACAATGCAGCGTGTAATTTGAATTTCAAGGCCATGAATTCATACCGGTCACAAACCTCGGAAGATTAGATATTTGCAAGTTTCAATTCGGCATTTTCTGCAGGAAGATATTGTTCAGTTCTGTTAAAGAAAAGTATATTATGTAAAAATTATCGCTCTTCCGATGTAACGTAATTTGGCGACGACGCGACAGCCGAAGTTCGCGTTATTCGATTGATTTCTGTCAGCGTTTGTCCCAATTAGTCCAATTAACGGTCAAAGTGACCAGCCTTCTATTATTTCCTGCTGTTAACCCGCATGTCAACCCCAACCATGGCCGTTAACCTCATGTCAACGCCAATCTTGGCCGGTTCTCGTTAAAATCTTTCAGGAAACACATGTAAGTGATTTTCAATATACTTGTATATAAAGATATAACGTAATAAATTAATAACACAGGATTTTCTAATGATTTTCAATATACTATTATATAAAGATATAACGTAATAAATTAATAACACAGGGTAATATTGGGCCGCCTGTGTACTAACTTAACGTTTTGTCGCAAAATTCTCGCTGCACGAACTTCGCCAGTTCTTTAATGCATATGCATATTTTAAATTCCTTTTATCTCAGTGTTAATTGGGTATTTATTACTATTATATTGGTTATGATTTGTTATGAGGTTTGGCTTAAAGATTTGAAAAAGTTATATCTCAACATTCATTTTAAAATTCACACATGTAAAATTTCTCCGCTCTAAGTTATAGAAATAAAAGATAACCGTCCTTCAACATGCGTTCATATCTGTAAGGATTCCAGGTTTTCTATGTTCAACTAAAAATAACAATGAAATTTTTTAACACATGCATAAATAAGTGGTTTCACTGATGTACAGTCGATATAGTGGTCAACTCGCCGTTGTAAGAATGACATTATTCTTGCCCCAGGCTACCACATTCACACGACATCTCCCTCCTTCAAATGAAATGAATACAACTGGAACGCTACCTAAAGATAAACTTCCTATCCTTTTATTCCAAGACACGCGTGTTTACAGCTAATTAAAATAAGGTTGTCCTTCAAAAAGTCTCAAATCTTAAACATTGAGCGCGCGCCGTATGACGGGTATTGCTTATTTCGAGCCTTTGATCGAGTATTAGCTTAATGAACCAAACAGCCCAACGTCGCAAGTGTTCATTATATGCCCCCAACATGGTTGTAAAGCGAATTTACCGAGTAGGGAGTTACCCATCATCCCTTGCGTGCTCAATGTTCAAGGTTTATGATTTTTGAAGGACAACCTTTTCTGAATTAGTTGTATATCATGATTGGCTGATTGAGCGCTCTTAATATGCGTGAAAAGACTGGGATTGGCGTTCAGGTTTGGTTTCAAATTTCCGATTGGAGGTAGCGTTCCAGTTATATTCATTTCACTGCTCCCTCCACAGCCCGTATTGCACCATGGAAAAATCACGCACAAATTCTGCAGGAGTTGCGACCAAAGCTCTGTGATTGTGAACTATAGAAGTTGGGCCTTTCCATGAAACACGATGGCCTGTGGAGAAGGCTGGCACGTCATCGTAGCGTGGCATTCGTAACAAACTGAGTACAACTCACTGAGCTATACATATTACAAACTGAGTACACATTTAAAAAACCATACCGTGCATTTGAAGTCTGCAGGTTCGTAGCCAAACACCTTGGCAAAGAAACAATATTCTCCTTCTAAGGTCGCAATGATGTTTTCACTTTTTCTGAATCCATGCTGTTCACCTAATCAGTGTAGGAAATATCAAATAAACTTCGCAGCTTTCTAGTTATACAGCAAACATTACTTCGTGTAACATGGCTTTTCTAATTCCACGTACCTTCATAAAGGATATAGCAACAAGGTAATCCCTTCTCTTTCACGGCATTGAACATCATTTCTGCCTGATTGGGCAAAACAACCTGAAGGAGAGAACAATGGATTCTAACAATTTCGCGTGTGTCTACCAAACCTCCGTTCAAGTGTGAGCTGCTCTGACATCTAGTTGTCTAATTATAGTCGGTCAGTTCTTCGATATTTACATTGACTAATCGTGCTGATCACTTTCTGCATGACCAATCGTATTTAATTTTTGGTAAACAGTCCCACGGATGCACGGAACCGAAAAGTTCTTGGTTCCTATAGTTTTCAAATTTTCTGCATGTCTGGTACAAAAAAGTTGGTACCATAAACTTTTGTTGCCCTCGTCACAGCGAATAAGCTAATTGTTTTTGCGTTCTTTTTCTAGCATGCTTTTTTGAAAACTGCGTATTTTATCTGATCAAAAGAGCCTTGTTCCAGAGCTAGTCAGAAAGAAAATGCCAAAGAAAACTTGACAATTGTACAAGAGACACCTTTATGGTTTTTTTAGAAATGGTCGTTATATCGACATGCCGAAAATATCGATTTATCGGTATGTGATATATCGGAATCTGTATCAAATTTACACACCATGCATGCATAAAGAAAATCAGTAATATTTTGTTCTACCCAAATGCAAATTAAAAGTAGCAGACATTTCGTGTTAAAAACAGTTATCTGTGTACCTGAAAGTCCTTCGAAACAGCTCCGAAAATATCATAAACAGTGTTTCCACTTTTCACATTATTCAAATTTCCACTAAGGACTTTTATTATCTAATTTAATGGGCAAAAAACCGGTATACCGATATCTGTATAATATTTCCAGTATACCAACACCGGACAATTCTCATGCCAAACATTTCCAGGTTTTGGCAAACGAAAGGCGGCCCTGCATGACGTGAGACAAATGTTCATGCAACAACATTGATTCCGTGGATGCAAGAAACTTCTCAAAGGGGAACTTTGTCAATGAAAACTTGCTCGTCTTAACGGGGTTTTATAATGCACACAGACAGAACACATAATGTACTTACTGTATTATAACAGAAAGAAGAACAAACATGAGCAAAACGCCCGTGGTTACCTTATCCTCGTCTCCCTGGAAGAAGATCATAGGACAGTTGAGTTTGTCCACGTGATAAATAGGTGATCTTTCTCTATACAATTCTTTACATTCAGGGTATGGCCCAATCATTGCATCAATATAACAACTTTCAAATTTATGTATATCTTTCACCAAAGCCTCGACATCGGACACGCCGAACAAGCTGGCACCAGCTTTAAATACTTCATTACGTTGTGTAAGACACGCTAGTGTGGTATAACCCCCAGCTGAACCACCATCAATACAAAGTTTCTCGGGATCTACAGCTTTCATTGAGTTTGCGACATACAGAGCTCCATTACAGCAGTCTTCCACGTCCACTTTGCCCCAACTGTAAAACATGAAAATAATTTTGCTTTTTTTTCTGCCTCCATTGCCCATGGCCAGTGCGGGGGCAGCACTGCTTTTTGTACAATAAGTACACTTCCAAAGTCGTGCATTATTCACGCGTGAATTGAAATTGAGAAACGTTCCTGATGGACCATTCCCCAATTAACCAAAATTTTGATCTCAACAAGTCTAGACAAAATTCCATCATAGCATGAAAGAGCATCACAAAATTAGTAATATTCCAAAGTTTCGTTGCGAAATGTTGTAAAATGCGGATAATATAGCCTTGCGAAATTTGCAATTTTCAGTCATTTTAGATTACAAATGGGAAATGGTTACCACTTTTCCAAAATTTTAATTTTTTTTAAATTTTTTACATAGCCTTGCGAAGTTTGTAATTTTCAGTCATTTTGGATTACAAACGAGAAATGGTTACCCATTTTTCGTTTGTAATCCAAAACGACTGAAAATTGCAAATTTCGCAAGGCTATATTATCCACATTTTACAACATTTTGCAACGAAATTTTGAAATATTACTAATTTTGTGATGCTCTTTCAAGCTGTGATGATTTTTTTGTCTAGACTTGTTGAGTTCAAAATTTTGGTTAATTGGGGAATGGTCCATTTAGCTAAAATTTGAATCTGGATTTCTTCTCAGAAACGTTACCAAGGTTTCCAACTTAGCTAAATGTAAAAAAGAAAGCTGTCCTAAATAATTGACCAGCTATCATGTTGTTTTATGTACAATACATTTCAGTCTTTAGCGTCATGCATCAAATAAAATTGTTCCAATTAATTCCATAATTTGTCCAACTATATATTAGCTACACGTAATGGAGTATTTCGTACAAAACGAACATTGCTGTCCACAAAAAGCGAGTAGCAAGGGAGTTGGCTTGCAACTCCTGAATTCGTAATTCAACTAAGTTTCCAATTTGAAGTTCGCCCATAAACTATAGAGACAGCGTTGCTCCATGGCTCCCTAACTTCGGCACTCATGTTATATCATGTAACTCAACACTCCTTACTTGCCATACAGTTCTTTCCTGTAATTCATGCCATATCCAGTACTGCCTCTGTAGTTTACATCCAAGATCGCCACCCCACGACTGGTGAAGAATTGTTTACTCAAATCAAGATTCGGTGAGGTTGAATCAGTGGGACCACCATGTACTTTTATTAGAAGGGGTGGGAGAGAACCAGGGGGTGCAGCATAATCTTTGTTCTACAGCCGTGTATAAAAAAAATGTAACCGAACTTCAGCACGCTATTGGGCGTTAATTACTCGGCATGTGATCAAAATTTTTCATATTCGGAAAATCAGGCTTTTAGCTTTTGAATGACATGCTTTTCATGCCAAGTGGAGAAAAAGATAAGCAAGTACGAGTCCGATAAAAATATTAGTCAGAATCGCATATTTTTACCTCTGTGACTAATTAAAGCAGTGCATAACAAAAGAAAAAGCAATTGATCACGAACATGTCACAGCTTAGCTAAGATTTATTCCTACTTGATAATAATTATGAATATGTGTGTGTAGTTTAAAGAAGTGAAATTCATCAACTTAAGTCCTAATGGGGGTTAATTTTCAACAAACATATACAACCCCGCCCACAAATATGAAGAAATTTCAAGAGAGTTTGTGCGTCTTTACATTAAACGTTTTATATGATAGTAATTGCAGAGATACTGCAATATAATTTGTGCAAAAATTACAAATTAATATTACACATAGCAACACTATGATTAATAATAGTAATAATAATAATAATAATAAACTACTGTGAAAAGAGGTTTCAGAGTCGCAACAGCTCTTGAAATTATTTCATGTTTGCGGACGGGGTCGTATATCCTGATGCGTTGTTAAGTTTATCAGTGAGATGGGTGCTTTTCGTATTGTATCATTCTTAATTTTCACCAAATAACCACATTAAAAAATTCACCTTGTACAGGGTGTATCAAAACTAAGGTAATTGAACTTCAGCGCGCTATTTTATCTGAAATTACTCTGCGTATGACCACGATTTTTTCATATTCAGAACGATCAGGCTTTTAGCTGTTGAATGAGAAATGGATGAAAAATGAGCAAATACGAACCTGATGAAAATGTTAGTTAGAATCGCATATTTTCCCCGTTGAGAGTTGCGTCTAACTGGAAGATGCTCTGCAGCCCCGATGTGATATTTATAAGCGACACCGCACATTGGTGGTTTTCGTATAACTTGTTGAAAAGACAGAATCCTAATGTGACAAACCAACCAACTGACAACTTACCAACAACCGGACTGACCGAACAACCGACCGGCTGACAATCTGACTGGTGAACAGGTTGACCAACCAACTTGTCTAAATAAAAATTCTAATTAACAGCCTACAGTTATCTTTTACCTTTGGCAAATACAGATATCCATGTGCGACTTTATTATCCTCGGTTGGGAACGTGACGGCTTTAGGTTCACTAATGTACCCTGGGTCCATCTCATGATGCTTTGTATCCTTAATAATCACCACATGCTTGCTTTCAACATGCACGTCAATAACACAGTAAGGTCGGGTCGTGCTGCCAGCAATGCAGTAGATCTTGTCGCCACTTGGAGAGAATTTTGGGTACATATGAGAAACGAAACCTGTATCTATGGTGTCCATTTTCCCCACCTCAGAATTCAAGATTCCTAGGGCCTGTGAAAAGAGAGTGAGTTGGTTTATCTGGGTCTATGTCTTCGTCTTTGGTAAATTTTACTATCATTAATGACTTGTTCCAATGGAAAACCCAGGCAATAATTTACTACTACTGCTTAACGCAGTGCTGGAAAATGTCTGGTAGAACTGCTGTCAAGAATTTTCAAATATAGAAAATTTCTTCATAGAAAACTTTTTTATTTCCTGTAGGAATTCTTGTCACCGTATAAACAGGCAACCTCGTTCCCAGGCTCTTCCCTGGGAACGAGGTTGATAAACAGGTGGCCAAAGATTTTTTATCACAGACTACGGGACTTCGGAGGTGTACAGTCATTATAGCAAACGCCTTTCACCTCCGAGATCACTACGGCCTCACGTGAAAAGAGTCAGTCATGCAACGAGCTGCCAAAAGGCGCGGATTTTCTACCAGGTATTCCGGTTTCCTCCCACAGGAAAAATTGACAGTGTGGGTTAAGATAAACACAGATAAAGAAGTAATATAACTATTGTTGTCAAGATAAAATAGTCTAGGCTAATTATGTGTTTAGATAAAATGCAATACTTGATGTATAACAGCATTTGGTCGTAAATTTGCGCTATAGAAATAGCTAATTGTAACAGATTACTAAAAAATAGGCAACTTCAAACTTACGAGAACCAATAATTAAATACGTATACCCACCCCACCACACACAACTGCTAATATTCTGGCATTTTTAGGATGTGGTTCATAACTACATTGACCAAATATCCAATGTGGCATTCCAATTTCCTTCTCAACTGGAAACAGTTCACGTTCGTTCTCAGTGTCAAAGATATACTCGTATAAATTCCACCAATCAGTTCTGTCGGAGATGAAAAATAGCGCATCCTCAGCTGTCCACCTTGGGTGCATGAGACTCACACCATCATTACGAATGATCTGTTCGAAACAGAAATTGCGAGGTCAGTGCTGGCAAACCCACAAAAGGATATAAAACTCCATGGAAAATTTCTCAACAGCCACTCAGTCAAAACAGAAAGCCATAGCATGTCTTTTTTCTGTTTGCAATGTGTGGGCTGTGTGGGCTATGTGGGCTGTGTGGCTATTGAGAAATTTTAGACACAGTTTTACAAGAAACACAGGAGTTTATTAACAGGAATGATTATCAAAAAATATTTCAGTTGCAGACACATCTTCAGCCAATCGAGCAGCAGCACAGTCTCCCTTGACAAATAAAATCATCTGGCATTAGACAGAGTAAAATAATCTTATGTTACACAGAGTAAATTAATAAAGCAGGGTGCATCGGGGTGTAAATGTAAGTGGTTTAATAGTGGTTTCAACTAGTAGTGCTGGTGGTGGTGGTGGTGGGGGGTCAAATTTGAACATCGCAAATAATTTCACAGTAGTGTAATTAGCGCGCGTCAATTAGAATCACTTCACTACGTTTAAAATGGCGTGATTGTTGTAACCGTTTAATCAACTTTCAAATGACGCAAGCCATCAGATCACGACATTTTTGTTATATAAAAGCACAGAATAGGAAGGTATAGAAGAAGTGTAACTCAAGCAAGTATTTGTCCGCGTTTTTACAAGCAATTCGTCATCAATCACGCCATCCTGGCTAGTACAACCGGCACTTTGTACCTATCAAAACCTGATAAAAACTTCCGGCTGTACTAGCCAGGATGGCGTGAGCGAGTTAAAATTTGCGTGGACGTAAACACCGACTCAAATTACACTTCTGCTATACCTTCCTATTCTGTGATAAAAAGGGCGTGTGAATTAGCCTTTCTCACGCCGCCATTTTTGGGTAGCATTTCAGCCGAAGTCTGCAAGATAAGTCCACATAACAGCAACTTTTTATAATTCTTTGGACAAATAATGGTAAATTTGCGTTGTAAATGGTTAGTTTATTTTGAAAAATTGCTTTTCACATTGTTTTAATTGTCTGCATTGGTTAACGAGAATTGGATGCAACCAAAAAATGGCGGACATTCGTCATCGTGAGAACATTGAACTATAAATAAACTGGAAGGCTAACTGCTATGATGAAGGCCTATGATTTGATGAAGCCAAAATAGTTTTTCTGAGTTATGAGCAGAAATACTTGACCCCAAACGTCGGGCTATATATCAAATTGAAGCTATTGAAAATTGCTATTCGGTGTGGAAATTTCAAGACTTCAGCCAAAATAAAAATATTTAAAAAATACAAAAACAACTGCAAAACGGCAAATTATCGGTAATTATATTTGTAGTTTTTCAATATTTCCCTTTTAGCTAAAGTCTTGAAATTTCTACACCAAATAGCGTTTTTCAATAGCTTCAATTTGATATATAGCCCAACGTTCAGTGTTGAGTATTTCTGCTCATAACTCAGAAAAACTAAAATGCACTGGCTAAAATCCCCCACCCCTGAGTTAGCCTTCCAGTTTATTTATAGTTCAATGCGTGAGAAAGGCTAATTGGATAAGTCACATATTATTAGCACTGATGAATAGCCGCGGTTAAGGACCGAACACTTTGCATTAATAAATTTACGTGGTGTTTCAACAACCAGAAGTCTTATATGTTTTATCGACATGCAATTCTACAAAAAAATTAGTGTAGTATTTATTCTCGCATGTCTTATAGAGTGTAAAGGCCATTAAAATCAGTATTACGTTGTCCAGTTTGTAGTCCGTGATATGTCGTGTTTTAGTGTTTAGAACAACGGTTTTCAACTGGTTTTCTCATGTGTCCCCGATTTCACATGATTGAATTACGACGTCCCCTGAACAGAAATTGCCCACTGAAGTCTATCAAAAACACGAATTTCGAAATAGTTAGTAAAATAGTAAATGATTTAAATTTTAAATAATAGATAGAAAGTCAAGCAAACATGTTTATAGTACAAACTATTGTATTCAACTATTGTATTCAACTATTGTTTTCTCAGTCCTAGACCAGTTTGTGTCCCCTAGGAATTTGCCAAATGTCCCCTCTCGGGGACATGTCCCCCAAGTTGAAAACCGTTGGTTTAGAAGCTTAATGGGTTAACACAGAGCATTTTGCTCTGCTCTTGAGGTGTCTGTATTGTAGAGGTCTGACCGCACCTGCTTAGCTGAACCTTCTACCAAACGTTTCCCATCACTACTCAGTTGACCAGTCCAGAGCTCAACAGTATCCCATGGCTGTAACGTTAGAATTGAGATAATTCAGTGTGGATTTACTGGCAATAATGTAATGTAAAACAGATCATCTCATTTTCAGTAATAATTACCATATTGGGATGGTTCCACTGAATCCAAGCCAGAGTGCCACTGGTGGATGAAACTCGTGGAGATGCATAGAAATCAGCACCTTCACACTGAAACAAAATTAATGGCATTTATGTTATAACTTTGATAATGATTTTGGCAGCACATTGGTTAGAACATGTGCTTGTCACTGAAATTGCTTTGCCTTCAGGCCTGGCTGTTTGAGGCACAAACACGCCTCCTCGCACGTCTTATCTTATCAACGTGTACATCTTGCTATGTACACGCCTGATTTGTTTGGGAGCAGAAAATCATGCCTCTTGTTTGTAACTTTGCGAAACAATACGAGATGTCCTTATTGGACATAAGCAAGATAGTTCAGAACTGACGACGTTACTGTATCTCTAAATAACAGTTAATGTATACAAGTTGTTATTTGTTGCCAGATAAATCAGTTCAACTATTCAAATAGCCTGATTCTATGTCTATTTCAAGGGTGAATTGTCTGACATCATACCAGAATAAATTGTTCTTGAGTTTCTGGATCAATAGATACAATGGTGTTTTTGGCTTCCTTCGCTTCCCCAGATTCAACAACTCCATGATCTTCACGGACACAGATGATCTTCTTGACAGGCTCACACATTTCACCATCTGCATATCTGGCAATTAAGGTCTCATTAATAGACAATTCCCATTATACAGGGTGTATCAAAAAAAGCGCAATCCTCGACTGAAATGTAAATTGCTAAACAAATAATAGACGAAAACGTTAAAGTTTACATTCATTTTAAAGCGTAGCCATTCAGCTTTCTAACAGTGGGTCGTTTCTTAAATTTGACTCATTGGTTCGCGGGTAATAATACTTTCCGTTATTGCGATTGGAGATTAAAAAAATTGAGAGGGAATAACAAATAGTTCTCATGAAAATAACTGATTTTTTCATTAAAACAAAAAAATGTTGCATTTTATTAAATGGATTGTAACAATTAGTATAATACGGCTTCTCTTCCACTATTTTTAACTCAGTTTGAAAGTTCAAATGCGATATAATTTTGGCTTGAACCATCTAAGCTGACTGACATCAACTTGCTATAATTTCTGTTTACATTACATCGCAATTCGATGACACTCTGGCTCAGACACCAGAATGTTTTGACGATTTTTAGCATTCGTTTAGGATTTTCAAACAACCTGGTCTCTTTTAAAATATTTTTAATTTGTTCTTACGTGGTTTTCCAGATGTATAGTGACGACAACATTAAAGTTTAAAGAAGAAAATTCTAACATTTAAACCGACTAAACAATAACATAGTAAACTTGCATAATTAAACAGCAACTAAAAATGATAGGTTTTACTAAATCTTTTCCTGTGCAATTATTACTACCATTGGAGACAAGGATAATAGTTTGTTTGAAAGAGAAAAGAACAGGCTTTGAAGTAAGCATAAAAGCGTTTAACTAGAAATAGTATTTCGAAAGTTATTAAGCACAAAAGATGAATTGCGTTTATTTTGATACACCCTGTAGACTAATTTTAAAATTAGGTAAGTAAACTCAAATAAATCACCACAGCTAGAAAGAGCATACTAAACAAAGTTTGGTTGCGAAATGTTGTAAAATGAGCAAAATATAGCCTTGTAAAGTTCGCAAATTTTGTATACTTTTGTATTGCTTGCGGAATTTCCTACCACATTCCTACCACATTTAGGCCGAAAATGTCGCACGCAATACAAAAGTATACAAAATTTGCAAACTTTGCAAGGCTATATTTTCCACATTTTACAACATTTCGCAACCAAATTTTGTAATTTTACTAATTTTAGTATGTTCTTTCTAGCTGTGGTGATTTATTTGCATCTCCTTGCCTAGTTTTAAAATTAGCCTATAATGGGAATTGTCTATTAATTTATCTATATAATCTTCTTGAAATTTCCATTTACAAAAGCCCTTCAATTGTTAGCGAGATGCCAAAAATCTTGATGGTTAATTAATATACCTTAATTCTTTGCCCTCGGGTGTGATTGGTTGTGGTGTTGATGTGGGAGACTCCTGTTTATACATCCTCTGATCATCAAAGTTCGTGAAGTAAACATGTCCCTTGTAAACAAACGTCGATCCACCTCCGTATTCATGAACCCTTGTCCGAGCGTTAAATCCCTTGGGAGTCCAGGATATGACCTCTGATTGGTTTTTATTCCAAGAACAAACAACAATCCGTCCACCCTCAGTTGGCCTACGGTCACTCCAAAACACTATCTCTGTATTTGAAAAGATGGAAATGGAGTAGAGTCTTCACTATGGTGTATTCCAATGTGTACAATCTGGTCTGAAATAAGATTCTGCGTTTTTGTGTCTAAACATTCAGCGACCGATTGTACAAAGGCCGCATAGTGCTATCCACTGGATAGTGATTGTTTAGCCTTTCTAAAAATGCCTGAAAAGCTGTGACAGACTCAAACAAAGGTCGATATCGACCCTAGAATTGATAAAAAGAAACTTTAATTTATAAATATACTAAAGTTTAATCTGGGTCACACCAAATCAACAACTGATTCTAGAAAGCTTGAAACAGTACTATCCACTGGATAGCATGCAATCATAGATATAATAAATAGACAGCACTTTGTACAGTCTGCCCCAGGAATGTCTGTGGGAGATTGTGCTATGATCAGCTAATAATCGTTTCATATTTTTTATGATAAATAACATGGAAATGTTGTTGCAGAGCATGCAGGAAAGATCTGCACTTGTGTTGTGGAGAAAACTTGTGCTCACCAGGGGAGGGGACGGATGTGTTATATTTCCATTTCCTCCATGAGTTTGTGTTGATCTTTACCTAATTGCGCCATTTCTGAATGTTTTATTGCGAAAACATCTGCAAATACAGCAATTGCAAATCATATTTGCAGATATTTAATATTTTGCTACAAGCTTACTAGAAAGGCCTTGTAAGGGAAGGAATGTATGTTGCTCAACTGATTTTCAAGACAAGTAACATTGCGGGCGAAATTAAGATTGTCACAAAGTTTGTGTCTGTTGCTATTTTATACAAAGTAATGTCCCACTGCATTTTAAATATTTCATAAGGAGTGCTGATACTTCCTTGATATATGCACAACCGAAATCTGTTTAAAGGCACAGTCCAGCCTTTTGAGTGATGGTTTTTAAGGCGCATTTCAGCCTTTTAATTGAGAAAACTAACTAACTAGGAAAATCAATTATGCATAATTCATGATCTTTAACAACAAAAATGTTTGAAAATGTTAAAAACATTAAGTTCGCTGGTCTTGAATTAAGCTTACTTGATTTTCCTAGTTAGTTTTTTCAATTAAAAGGGCTGAAATGCGGCTTAAAAACCATCATTCAAAAGGCTGAACTGTGCCTTTAACAAATAGATTAAATTTAACCGCTGTCTGTTCAGTTATAGATACACAGTATGACGTCATATAGGTGATAAGAGGAAAACAACGGGAAAATGTAATCTTTTTGTTTTGTATAATAAAATTGAAAACAGGTAAACAGTTCATTTTTATTCCCCCAAACATTTGGAAGTCGAAATATCACGCGTTCATGATTTATACAAATAACGAAATCCTATTGGCTCGATTGAAATCTGATTGGCTTATAGAATGCTCTAGACGGTACTAAATAAGGAAAAAATGTGTGTTTGTATTCCGAGTAATGAGTAACGAGTAATGAGTAATGAATTTTCGTACTAATTGCTTTGGAAAGATAAACCATGAAAACATTGACAGTGATTCCACTCACTCCTTGCCGTGAATAATTATGCTGTGACGGTGTCAGCAGTTTAAACTAGTATGATCAACTATGGCCATAATTTCGCTGATAGCATACTCGTCTTTAGCATGTCACATATTAAACCTTCGATTCAAAACGTTTGTCTCCAAGTTGAATTTCATAAAACCAACCTTTATACGACAGCACTTGTATTCTACATGCTATTCAACTCGTTTTGAAGGCTGAACTATAGTTAATATATGTGACATGCTAAAAACGAATATGCTATATAAGCGAAATTATGGCCATAGTTGATCATACTAGTCTAAACTGCTGGCACCATCACAGCATTTATAATTATTCACGGCAAGGAATGAGTGGAATCACTGTCAATGTTTTCATGGTTTATTTTACCAAAACAAGTACGAAAATTCATGCATTACTCGTTACTCATTACTCATTACTCGGAATACAAACACCCGGAAAAAATAAAAAATAATCAAAACAGTGAAAAAATATTGTTTTAAAGAAATAAAAACGTGTGATAAAAAGGCAATTATTTTGTTCTGAGCGACTATGGTGATTGAAAAGTACTTAAACATTGCCTATTTTCCACGAAGTGAAGAAACGTGTCAATCGACAGGGTCAAATATGACTCAAATAGTATTTGGATCTATTTGTTTTCGAAGACCGGATCGAATTTGAAGTCGCAGATGAATGACTGAATTGAGATTTGCCAAGGTGCTAGCTTTTGTGAGTAATTTTTGCACATTTATTGAAGGTAGTTTTTGATGTTTATAGATTTAATTACATGAATTCATTCAATTTGTATATAAATTCAGCGGAATTTTCAGATATTTTCGACATTTAAAAACTAATTACGTATTCCGTGCGTCTGTCCTTTAATAGATCATGGCTCTCGACCAATGAAATTGCAAGAATTCTTAAGGTTATTATATAATATAATCTAGTGTTTGGCTTATGTTTAGGATAGGGTTGAGCTGTTATGCATATATTGAGAAAGCGTCAAATGTTAGTCTCAGTATCTCTTCCAAATGTATATCCCCATATTCCCCCGGCCACCTTATTTCTTTGCTAACATTCCAGTCTGTATTCTAAGTACGCCACGCCAAAGATCTTCGGCGTGAGTTGGCTTGCTGGCACACAACCACACCAAGACTGGCAGACAATCAGCGCTATTTAAGATTGAAAGTACAGTCAGAACTTTGCCTGGTATTAATTGGTGTGTATAGTTAATTGCTCTGGACTCTGGCTCTGTACTTTTTTCTCGATAATACTCTATTAAAGTAGTTGAGAAACTTTATATGCCAGTAGTTTCTTCGTAAAGTTTCTGAAATGTTCTCTGGTCGTCAAATTTAAATAAATTTTCGATCAGAGAACGTTTCAGAAACTTTATTATGAATCCTGGTCGCGCATCAACCAAGACTAACATCATCTGGACCACCATTTAAAGCAGCTAAAGTATTACCTATACAGCAAAGAGTCAAGCTACGAACCGCGATTATGGTATTTAAGGCTCGAAACCAATTGGTCCCGGAATACATTTGTGGCTTATTTCTACTGAAGTCGTCAGTGACTAACCGAGTCACCAGAAGTTCTGCGGACAATGATTTGTGGGTACCAAGGAATAAATTGGCAATCAGACGAAAGGCACTACCATACAGTGGTGCAACACTTTACAATAGTTTACCACTTGAGATAAGAAACTCTTCATCGGTAGCAACATTCAAAATAAGAACACATCAATACTTTTTAAAAATAGTTTAAACGTAGTCATATGCAATCTATTGTACGTATATATATATATATATATATATATATATATATATATATATATATATATATATATATATAATATATATATATAATATATATATATATATATATATATATCAGTGGCGTAGCTAGCGAAATTTGACTAGTCCTGCTCTAAGACCCACCCATTCTAGAGGGGTCTGGGGGCATGCTCCCCCGAGAAATTTTGAATTTTAGCGTAACTATTATACTATTGGATACGGCATTTTATACACTATAACGCTACGGCTAGCATTCGTTAAAAATTCACTGCGTTTGTTAGTAATGTGTTAAACTTTATATAATGGAGTGGTATCAACTACAGATCACTACGCCTGGCACGCTGAATGTAATTCAGTACGTGCACAGTTAATAAAATAAGATGGTTTGGCTAGCCGGTAAACTTCAAAGCAAAATCGCGACGGGCGGCATTTATGTTGAGGATCAAACAAAACAATTGTCACGTGATCTCTTTAGTGCATGGCTGCATCAGAAATTATATAGGATCATATTACAGTGTTGCGGTTTTGACAGAATTTTGCGAAAATTAACATTATTAGGAGCCAACAATCGACGTTTCTAAATAGTTTATGTAAGGAGAAATAATGGAGGAAAGTTTGGAGGCTATTTATGCTATTCCTGAACCAGTAGAAGCGAATATCGATGAAAGCAAAGTTCCCGAGGAGTGGGAGATTCTCGCAGACGAACAATACGAGGAAGGACTATTCGAGGAAACGTTGCCGTTCAACTTCGAAATTGCCATAGATGTTCTTGAAGAGGACGAAGAAGATATAGAAACTGATTTCGTGGAAGCACTATCAGAGATAGGAGGCGAAAAGCAGTTTCCTTGCGATAGTTGCGACAAGATTTGCAAATCGAAAGGTGGCTTGACCAGGCATGTGAATTCCAAACATCGAGATAAAGGATATGAGGCAAGTAAAGACATCCCCGCACTGACAAAGGATGGTTTAATCTCCATCGTGAATAAAATAAAGTTAAATATAACGAATGAAGGTTATTGGGACAAGCAAATAACATCGGATTTGACGAAAATCACCTCAAACGATTCTTTGTTTGACGCTGTGCTGCCAATATACAAGCGATTTTGCAATAAACGAAACCAAGACAAGTTCCTCACAGAATTCTATGAGCTTATTCCCACATCATCTGCCCTTTTCAAGTGTGCAAATCAGCCATTATGTAGCCTTGTAATGATCTCCATGACAGACCATTTAGTGGCCTTATTTAAGTCTGACCATAATAGTGAGCAAATAACTTCAGGTTCAAGTAACAAGTCTCTGGATCTAAGTGAACACGAACGTGG
>CACRXK020001957.1:0-47664 GCA_902702795.2 Paramuricea clavata | reverse complement strand
TCCCTAGTTTGAAGCTAATGTATTCATATCTTTTGTATAAGTTGTCCCTCTACAAACCAACTTTTAGTCATTATACAAGAGTTGAATTTGCATTCATTTGCTTCGCAATTCGCAACAAACTGAACAAAGTACTATTCCATAAACCTGCGCAATGATCGAGCGTCTTTGGCGACATATCCGTGTCTTTTAAACGTCTCATACGAACAAATCTCACTGAGTTTTTTCTACAGAAAGTATTGATCCATTTGATCGATCGCCGTACTTTGAGAGAAGCTTCAAATGCAAAATTCACAAAGAAGATTGAAGAATTTCGGAGATAAAAACTGTTTGTCTTCGAATTTCACCTATTCACCCCCCGGTTGAAAAAAGTAACAATTACGTAATGTTGGAGTCACGTGACCAGCGTTTACCAGGGCTATGTCGCCGCCTTCAATTCGCGACTAGCCCTGGGTACGAGGTTGGCCCTCTTTCTGAACAAAGAAATTAAAAACAAAATACTTAAGTGATTTATTTATAAAAAAATACTTAAGGTGGCTCCCTACAGTTCTCTAAAATTCTAGGTATTTTGAGTATCGTTCGCTTTGAACCGAATTTATATTACATACACTAAAGACCAGGCAATATGATCATTTCCAGGAAAGTTCAGAAGCTGTGTGCTGCCATCTATGAACAAATTAAAACAGTGTTTGTGTTGCCATGGCAACCATAACGTTTAGTATTTTGCAATTTTATTGTCTAATTTCACAATAAATGGACATGCAATATCTATATTTTCGTTCGGTGAATTTTTCTGAATTTTTTTTTGAAGATTTATGGTCCATAAGGGAAAAACATATCAAAATTTGAGGGGAATCTACAAATAAGTTTTCGAGATATTCGTGAATGACGATTACAGAAAAAGTTATTTGTAGAATTTCTTAAAATTTGGATATGTTGTACCACTCGTCTTGTATAACAAAAATACAAAGTTTAATAAAAATTTCACCGAAGAAAACACGAGAAAATTATCGCTAAAATCGGCGTGGCCAGCATGAAAAAAAAATCGACTCGACATGAGCACGATCTGCGCATGCGTGTAAATTGTAGCGTGTGATTTATAGTGATTTCAACTTTTTGGTTTACAATACATAAGAAAACAGATATTTCTGACTTGTACTTGTAATCTTGAAAATGCTAATAAAAAACACTATTATAGGCATTGTATGAAATCCAGTGTTAGTTTACATTTGTTTTTGTTGTTAAAATCGGTCTGAAAACTTTTCAAAACATCGAACTACAAGTTTAACTTTTCATATAAAACAACTCATAACTCTTTTATTTGATTTAGCAGATAAAACGATACCTGTGAATTGAATTAATTGACAGAACTTATATAAGTTTCGGCAACAGTTCACTACTGTTCAAGAGTTAATAGAAGACAGTATCATTTCAATTTGACAGCTCGCAAAACAACAAGTTGAAAATTTTGAGCAATATGAAAGATAATACTGAACGTAAATAAGTAAAAACACACTAAAGATAGGTTAAACTAGTTAATAACATACGTACTGTTCGAATTCAGAAAAAAATAGGATTATAATGAAAAACTGGGGCCTTCTTTGTAGATAAAAACGCCAAAAAACTTCCCACGGCTTGTTTCAATATTTTTGCCGAACAGTAAACACGACGATTCCACGCGCAGGTCGCGAGGATGAAGTCTGATCTATATAAATCGTATTTAAACTGCACTAACTGTAGGGAGCCACCTTAAGCTATTTATTATTGACAAGAGCTAGAAAACTTTATCTTACATGCTACCAGTTCTAAGCTCCTCTCCTTTGAGGTATATATATATATATATATATATATATATATATATATATATATATATATATATATATATATATATATATATATATATATATATATATATATACATATATATATATATATATATATATACATATATATAGTTTTTCGTTTTACCTCAATAAACCACAACAGTCTGTTTCATCCGTATAGGGATCATCAGGTGGTCCTGATGATTCCTATACGGATGAAACAGACGTTGTGGTTTCTTGAGGTATAACGAAAAACTATTTATTATATAAAGTATAGTGTTATATAGAAATTTTGGGCACTCGGAAAAGTCGTATTTGACTCGCGATAAAAATATCGCAGCAACACACGTAAAAATACGATATTTTTACGTGTGTTGATACGATTTTCCAGCCAATGACAAGTCGCGAAATAAATTTAACTAACCAATCACAACGCTCTTTATAATTGATAATAAAATCCAAAATTTTCAACAGCCATTTTTCACAAATTGTTTCGTACAAAGTTTTAAAAACAAAAACCTGAAAAACCATGAGCACACGATTCCATGAAATTAATGAAAAGGACGTTGACGAGTTCAATGAAACAGAGGAAAATCAGAATACTAAAAGAAAAACAGAACTAGACGTCAATTTAATTCATTCTTATATCGCAAGTGAAGCTGCAAGCCATGTCAATAGACCGCCGAGAATGGAAGAACTGTCGCCGTCTCAACTCGATACATATTTAAGTAAATTTTTGCTGGCCGTAAGGAAAAAAAACGGAGAAGAATACGAGCCAACTACTCTTCGTGGTTTTATATCCTCAGTCGAACGTTATCTGAAAAAACATCGATATTGCGAGTCTGTAGTCACGGGACAAAGCTTTGCCCGAACAAGAGAAACACTGAGGTCGAAACAAAAGCAACTAAAGCGCGATGGAAAAGGAAACAAACCATTCGAAGCCGCTTCTTTGACCAAAGAAGAGATAGAAATGCTTTACAGCAGCGGTGCTTTTGGTTGTAATAGTCCTCAAGCTCTAATAAATACACTCTGGTACAACAACTGTTTACATTTTGGATTACGAGGCGGGAAGGAACAACGTGATTTAAAATGGGGAGATGTTCTTCTCAAAAAAGATACGGAAGGTAAAGAGTATCTTGAGTATAACACTGAGAGGCAAACGAAGACCCGAACCGGTGAAAACTCCATGAATAGAAGATCGATCAAACCGCGTATGTACGAAAATCTCTCAGCTGGCCCTGAACGGAATCCCGTCTTCTTGTATAAACTGTACAAAGCTAAACGACCGGAGTCGTATATGGACAACAATGCTCCATTCTATCTCGGCGTAAACCACGCGAATGCCAGTAAGGCAGATCTGCCAGGACTGAAATGGTTCAAACCTCAACCAATGGGTGTAAACAAATTAAACTCCCTCATGAAAGATTGTGCACAACTGGCTGGAATTGGAAAAGACAAGCGAATAACAAATCACAGCGCTCGAAAAACACTTGTTCAAAAACTACAAGACAACAATGTTCCTCCAACCCAAATCGTACAAATAACCGGTCACAAAAATTTGCAGTCAGTTAACAATTATAGTTCATTGAGAGAACAACAACAACAAGACATTTCTTCGATCTTGTCTTCGGTGCCGAATGTGGGTAACGCACGATCGTCGCTCTCTTCGCAGGAGACCATTTCGTTCAGTGTGAAGCAAGATGCTATTAATCCATCCTCGTCGCTTTTTCAGGGCAATTCCATCACAGGGGGCACGTTTAATATCCACATATCTAGCGCTTCGTCTTCTGCGTCGAACACAATGATAGGCGCTAGTCCGAAAGCTAAGAAACTACGACGACTGTTACCTCTTGAAAGTGATAGCAGTCAAGATGACAGCCAGGAAAAATGAACTGAAAACCGTTTGTTGAACATTATTTTTATTTACTGTATATAGTCGTCCTATATTGTTATAAATTTTGTTTGAAAGTTATACCGTTTTTGGCACTGTTTAACATATAAGTTGCATTCATACACAATTTTTTCATTCCTGTATGAATTTTGTAATAAATTTGTTTGGATTTTATTCGTTTGAGTTATGGTGGTGTAGAAATATTGTTTATATAATAAACAGAACAATACATGTGTGCTTGGAAATACCTGATCTATTTCTCGTGTTAAACATGATATCTCACTCGTTCGCTGCGCTCACTCGTGAGATATCACGTTCAACACTCGAAATAAATCTGGTATTTCCGCGCACCCATGTATTATTCTCTATATCTGAATTTAATTCCATTGGTCTCATTATGAAATAATAGTTATACGAGCTACGATTACGATATGAATGAGATTTTGATTGAATTAATTCATTAAATTAAACCCTACGGTGCAATAATACTTGTACTGGAAATTTCGGAATTTTAGTTCCAAAATGGGAATTTTAATTCCATATCAGGTAATCATAATCAGCCAATTAGGTATGACCAGAATTTAATGAGGTGTTATATGTTCATATAATTATGTTACCATATACCTCGATATCAATAGGATTCGCATCTTTTGCAAATGATTTCATCGCATCAAGAATAGGACGGAAACCTAAACATACAAT
Organism: Paramuricea clavata; assembly: GCA_902702795.2. Lineage (NCBI taxonomy): Eukaryota > Metazoa > Cnidaria > Anthozoa > Malacalcyonacea > Plexauridae > Paramuricea > Paramuricea clavata. Next base: position 43,251 of record CACRXK020001957.1, on the reverse strand, counting down.
AGCTATTTTAGCAATTCAGTATTTCATAACTATGACAATTAAATGTTGCACATGAGTTTAGGTTTTAGTCGAGGGTGGAAAGTCGAGGGTAGAAAGTCAAGTGTCAGAGCAAGACAACTGTCTCTCTTTAGCTCAGTTGGTTAAAGCGCCCGCTGCAGCCAGAGGGCCTATAGTTGCATTCTTCGCAACTGCTTCTGGTTAGGTCTAATAAATGTTTAAAAATTCCACTTGAAATTTCCGTCTACAAATCCATGCAACAATATCTTAAATCCCATCATACCGTACCAGTACAACGACATAGGTTGCCGTCAAAACCATCTTCAATTTCTTGCTTAGTAGGTTGGGCGTTTTCAGAAAGCAAACTAAAAGAAAAAGGAAAGAAATTGCATGCAATCATCGCAATTACAAGAACAAAGAGAGCAATTCATTGATTCATTCACAATTTGCTTCAGCCAAACGTCAGAGCATGAGATGATGTTACTAATTTTTGTTCTGAAAAAATACGGCTAGTAACTTCTTCGAAGGCCCTTCGTCAGCTACTAATTCTTCCCGACGAAGGTCTTTCGCTGGAAATGTCGAAGTTCTCCTTGTATTTTTCATGTAGTTGCATCCCAATCAATCCGAAGCTTTCTTATTATTGCAACTACCTACACTGGCACAGGTTTTATTAAGAACTCGTGTCGTATTCATCGTTGTAGGACTGTGCATGAGTACGCCAGACTGTGATTACTGTATGATTTGCACTTGAATGGGACCATTTGCATTATAGACTAAATTTTGGTCTAGACAAAAATTTCATCACAGCTTGAAAGAGCATCACAAAATTAGTAATATTCCAACGTTTCGTTGCGAAATGTTGTGAAATGCGGATAATATAGCCTTGCGAAATTTGCAATTTTCAGTCATTTTGTATTACAAACGGGAAATTGATGCCCCAACACCCGATTGGGTTGTCAATTTCCCGTCCGTAATACAAAAGGACTGAAAAACGGCAAACTTCGCAAGGCTATATTATCCGCATTTTACAACATTTCGCAACGAAACTTTGGAATATTACTAATTTTGTGATGCTCTTTTAAGCTGTGATAAAATTTTTGTCTAGATCAAAATTTAGTCGATAATGCAAATGGTCCATTGAGGACTACGTTCACACTGCGCCGAAGCGAAATAATGGCGCCAAGTTTTACGTATGTTTACACTAAGCCGTTAGACCTAAAACGAGCTCAACTAGTGAAAAACTATAAAAGTTGAACAAAAATAGTAAAGATAATAAAAATATGCTATTAAACCGTTTAGTATAAGAATCAAATCGTCCCGCAGTCTGGAGGCTCAGTTACACGATTTTTACAATAATTATTTTAAAATACGTGCCCTTTTGTCATTTACTATGGATTTGAAAACTTCAATATATATATAATCATTTCCTTCTTGTCCTCAAGGTTTCTATGTCTAATTCTTCAGTGACTTCTGAATATGATAAATGGCATCAGAGCATATGATGCACAATGCTAGCTCGTGTATGAATCCGCTCCATTTGGTCTGAAAGATATTTCGGTAGACCGTAATGATATACCTGACATGCGTATTCAAGAATAGACCTTATAGAGGCGATGTAGAAACATTTTAAATCATCATCACTAAGACCCGACCTCTTAAGTCGTTTGAGCATCGATACAATCGCTTCGCTACTTTTAGTCGTTGTCTTATCTACATGGACGTTCAACTTCTGGTATTGGGTGATCAATAAACCAAGAATCGTTGCCTCTACAACAAGCTCTACATGTTAGTTCTTTTTATAAAAAAAATAAGCCTTTTTTTCGGCTTGCACTGGGCCATCGAATGAAGGAATGGTCAGATCACCTGAAGCTAGTAACCAATATAATGAAGAAATAAATATTAATGATAGTTGCTATTTAACCCAAAACAGGAGCAGCAATTGTTTCAATGAGATTAATTCTATTCCTAATGAAAGAGGCTTTAAAATGGCCTTTTTAAATGTTGTTAGCTTGCCAAAACGATATGATGAAATTAGCTTTTCATTGTCAAACAAATTCATTGATTTAATCGCATTTAATGAAACAAGGCTTGATTCATCAATTTCAGATTATCAAATGTATATTGATGGTTATGATATCATCCGAAAAGATAGATCGAGAAGTGGAGATGGTGTTTGCATGTATTTGCGTAGCTCCATTAACTATCGGATTAGACATGATCTAGTGCCTAAAAATCTTGAAGCTGTTTGAATTGAAATCATTAAGCCTCAAAGTCAGCCTTTCGTCGTAGTAACAGCTTATAGACCTCCAAATCCGTCATCTGAATTTTTACCAATTTAGAAAGTCTCATTAAAAAAATAGATGATGAAAACAAAGAAATTCACATTCTTGGTGATTTAAACTGTGATTCACTTAAGACAAATCCAGACCAATTAACTATAAAACTCAAATCCATAGATGAACTTTATCAATTGTCACAAATGATTGATGAAGCTACGCGCATAACATCATCAACATCCACCCTTATTGATCATTTTATTACAAATAGACCAGAGAAAATTTCTGACTCTGGGGTAATACATACTGGAATTAGTGATCATAGCATGATTTTCGCAATAAGAAAAATAAATTTTTCAGTAAAACGTCATGTAAATATTGTTGGAATTAGAAACATGAAGAAATTCAGTGATCTAAATTTTCTTAAGGATTTGCAAAATCAACCCTGGGATCATATTTATTATTTTCCAGATAATCCAAATACTATGTGGGAGATGTGGAAAAAGTCTTTTTAGAGGTCCTGGATAAGCATGCACCACTTCAAAACAAAAAGATAAAATCAAAAAGTGTCCCTTGGTTTACAAGCAAAATTAAAATGCTCATAACCGAAAGAGATAAATTGAAAAGAAAAGCAATTATTACTAAACAAGAATTAATTGGCTCATTTATAAAAAAGCCAGAAATCAAACAAACACCGAATTAACGAAAGCCAAAACAGACTATCATTCTAAAAAGATTCTAACCAAAAGTGCAATCCAAAGCAGGCTTGGAAAACTATTAATAGTTTGATCGGAAAGGGTAAGAAACCCACGATTATAAATGAACTAATTATTAATGAATCTAAATTAACAAATCCTATACAGAGATTGCAGAAGGGTTAAATGAATTCTTTGCAAATGTTGAACCAAACTTGGCAAGCAAGTTGGATGAATCTAGCTGCGACTTTCAAAAGTATACTAAAAGTTCTGAATCCGAGTTCACTGCATTTACACCAATTGCGGTAAACAAAATTTTTGATCTTTTAAGAGGGCTGTCTTGTAACAAAGCATATGGTATTGACAAAATTTCCAGTAAAATTCTTAAATTAGCATCACCAGTTAATTATTTCTGCTACATTTACATATATTTTTAATCAAAGTATTACTCTTTGCAGTTTTCCAGATGAATGGAAAGTAGCTAGAGTTTTACCTCTTTATAAAAGTGGTCATTGTAATATTCCTGGTAATTACAGGCCAATATCGATACTACCAGTCATAAGCAAAATCATGGAAAGATTACTGTATGACCAGCTGTATGATTATTTAACTAAAAACGAAATTCTCTCTGATAACCAATTTGGCTTTCGAAAGTTTCACTCTACCGCTACGTCCCTTTTAGATTCAACAAATAGTTGGTGTGTTAAATTAACATGGATCGAAAAATGTTTAACTTAGTAGTTTTTATAGATCTAAAAAAAGCATTTGACACCGTAGATCACGAAATTCTACTTGAGAAAATGCAAATTTACGAATTAAGGATAAGGCACATTTGTTGTTGAGATCATATCTTACTGATCGCACCCAAAAATGCCAAGTAAATGGTGTTGTCTCGTCTGAACATAAAGTTAAGTGTGGTGTTCCTCAAGGCTCCATTTGAGGTCCTTTATTTTTCCTAATATACATAAATGATTTATCTGAAAGCCTAAATAGGACAATGCCAAGACTTTTTGCAGATGACACAAACCTCACTGCTTCCGGTGGTACAATTGATGATGTTGAAAATGCAGTGAACTCTGATTTGGAAAACCTCGGAATGTGGTTAAACGCGAACAAACTGAGTCTAAACATTGCCAAAACTGAATTTATGCTCATAGGATCAAGATCTCTAGTGCATACTGTTTCAGATTCAAATTTAAACATAATGATTGAAAACAGACCAATTAAACAAGTGAAGGAATGCAAGACACTAGGAGTAATAGTTGATCAGCATCTCTCTTGGAAAAGTAACACTGAGATTATCTGTAAGAAAATCACATCAGCCATTTCTGTTATTAGAAAACTAAAAGAATTTGTTGACCGTGATACACTTGTTTCTATATTTAACGCAATTGTACAACCATACTTTACTTATTGTTGGGAAGTGTGAGACATTTTGGTGAAACTCAATCACAAAGATTACAAAAGCTTCAAAATAGATGCGCTCGAATTATTATGGACATGGGTAACGAAGTTAATGCCCAAACGCATTAAATTCGTTAGGATAGGAGACACTAAAAGTACAAAGAACTAAAGCTAAGGCAAAATTAATGTTCAAAATTTGAATATGTCTGGGCCTAAAAGCCTAACAGACCTTTTTACCTACAAGAATGAGAATACTCATTACTGTCTCCGTGGCAATGAAACAACAGTCGTTTTGCCACAGCCCCGCACAAATAGCATGAAAAAGAGTTTTATGTTTAATGGGGCAAAAATATGGAACTCAATGCCTAAAGAAATCAGAGGAATTAGGTCCCAGTCTCTATTTGAAAGAAAAATTGCTGCTCATGTTACTAAATAATATATTTATACATATATATATATATATATATATATATATATATATATATATATATATATATATATATATATATATATATATATATATATATATATATATATATATATATTTTATTAATATATAGTTATCTATATGTTTTGTTAGTTGTCTATATTGTCAATTTTGTCAATTGGAACAGTTAGATTATTTCTATTTTCTTTTATTTGATTCCATAAGAGTCATAACAACACTTATATATAATAACATTTGAACACACGCCCTTCGTGGAAATCAATGTTTTTAATTCACGTAGTTAGCGTGTCAAAATAAAATCTATCTATCTATTTTATCTGCTTGTTATACTTTATCTGTTTGAGTTGGAATTTATTGTCAGCGGACCAATTCACAATAGAATTAGCAATATCTTGTAAGGAACTCTTCATTAGATATACAGGGTGTCCAAAAAACCCCGCATGCAAAACCATTTAAATAACGTATTGTTAAAATTTGAATGCCCTAGCACTAAGCTGAACGCAAAGATGCGTAAAATATTGACAAGGGTGCATATATTAAACATTGACTTATTAAGAAATTAAAATATCTTTGTAAAGCGCACGATTTTCTGCTCCTGGGAATTTAAAACAGCTTCTTAAATGGTTTCTTTATGCACAAAATTTACTTACGTCAAGCTTTGATGCACGTGTGGGTTCAGCAGATGCTGAGGCATTCAAATTCTAACAATACATTTATTTCGATAGTTTTTGGGGCTTTTTGGGACACCCTGTATATTCAGAAGCATTGGTGTAGTCTGCATTTTTGAGCATATCACCGTCAAAATCACCAGATGGAATCGAAAGATCGTTGATCATAATTAGAAACAGTCATGGACCAGGCTTCCAATTTGAAAAACAGTACGAGTGGAGCTTTAAAGCCCTTTTCCACTAGGCGAATTTGTTCGCGCGAAGCGAAGAGGAAAACAAATCTTGGCAATGTGATTGGTCAGCGAAAAAGTTGGATCAGTTCGCACCTTAAGGTCCAGACACACCGGACGCGATTTGACAACGCGACGCGATTTTTCGATTTTCACTGACCGATAACTTTGATCCTAGTTTAAATTTTGCAAATATTTAGAAGCATTATAACATTTTGAGTTATTTGGTCTACATATCTTTCAAAATTTGCTCTCATTGGCTGTTTTATTAACTTTCAAAAACTAAAAAATCGCGTCGCGTTGCCGAATCGCGTCCAGTGTGTCTGGACCTTTACTGTTCGCGCGAACAAATTCGCCTAGTTCAAAATGGGGCGTCCACGTAAGAAATCCACTATCCAATTAAACACCGATGGTTTAAGATCAATTCGCTGCAGTTTCTGGCATAGAATATTATGGTTTATTAGGTCAAATGCCTTCCGATAATCCGTAACCAGCGCCCGTACGGTTCCACCCCTCTCATCCACAGTTTCTGTCCAACAGTTTCTGTCCAGGGATGAAATCATAATGCTAATAAAAGTGGAAAAAGATAAAGACGGTGCAGTTGTTCACACGAAACCGTGATGCGCTCAATTTTCTTTTCGCTCCATTTTGAAACCGTGCTCAAATTGTTACCGCAAAGGTCACATTTTCAAACAACTTGTCTTCGGCGTATTAATTGTCAACGCGACCGCTAATTGCGAGGTACAAAATATCGGACTTCCACACAATAGCAAAGGATTTGGACTTTTCAGGACTGTCAAGCACTTAGGACTGAATTTGGTCAATCCTTGCACGTCAAGTCTACCAATTCAAATTTCGAAGGAATACAGTTTGCCGAATAATGTTCTTCGCAGGCGTTTCGTCACGTCACCCGCCAATCTTTTTTTTCGCCCGCGTGTTCACTCCCCACAAAAACACTTATGGAGGAGGTAGGAACTTGATTGCAACACTATACTTCTTACCTGTACATGTTCATAACCATTCCCGGTGTACAATATCCACATTGACTGCCATTGTGTTCTGCAATGCGTTCTTGAATAGGATGATATCCACAACGACTACTGCAGAATAAATGAAAAAGCACGATTAATCAAAATGCATGCTTTCAAAAGTAAAGCTAGGGATACAAACGCAATTTCTCTTGCCTATTTGATCGCATTACCGGCACACAATGGCGTGCAATGATTTCCTCGTCCGGTAAAACAAAAACACGGTAAAGTGCAAAGCCATATAGTTTTGCAAATCGAGGCTAAATCCATAATCTCTTGACAATATTTATCGCACTTAATTTTAGACACAAGCTTAATAGTTTGATTACTGTGAAGCGTGGTCTGGTTAATAAAGAAGAATATTATGATGTTTGTGATGTTACTTTGAGTGTGTATCCATACCGGTCAAGCTTGAAAAATATGCCTGGCCACGTTGGGAATCGAACCTAATTTGTTTCTCTCCTGTGGGCCCATGTGCCGAAACACCTACAGTACCTCCACAAACAATATAAATATTTATGTAGTCTAAATATAGTTTCCATGAACTCATGCAGATTTTAAAATTAACTCAAACTGTGAAATTTTTACCAGTTAAATAAATACAATATTTTGACCAATTAATTAAAAGTCAAAAAACTAAATTTAATTGCGACCCAAAATATTGGTTGTTTTAACCAATCAGTTTTTACAGTGCAGTAACTGGATTATGTATGGTCCTTTATAGTATATAGTGCTGAAGTTAGCCCCACAATTTGGTCATGCTACATAAATATTTCCGCGAAAACAATAAATTTCTAAAGAAATGAATATATGATAATTATTTAAAATTTGCATGGCATGACCAAAATGTCGGGCTGGCTTTGCCACTGGCACTGCTTTATAGTTATAGAAACTATAGTGTATTTTTAAAGAACTATAGTTTTCATAAAACTATAGTCCTTTAGTTATGAAAACTATAGTTACAGATATTTTTAAAGAACTATAGTTTTCATAAAACTATAGTCCTTTAGTTATGAAAACTATAGTTACAGATACAGAACTATAGTTTTCATAGAACTATAGTGTATTGGTAAAAACTATTGTTTTCATAAAACTATAGTGTATTGGTAAAGAACTATAGTTTTCATAAAACTATATAGTCCTTTAAAATACAAAACAATAAATACTCCGAAAATTGAAAGCACTTTGAAAAATTTATTTCGACGTTTCGACTAAACTATAGTCATCATCAGGAAATGAATGATGATGATGATATTACATATGTACAAGTATATATAGTGAAGTAACAAGATACGATTAGTTAAATATTAATAGATCTTTAGAGGCTTTAGACTTTAGTTCCATGGTTCAGGGACGGTTTCATTCTCTTAATAGCAATAGACTCTTGATAAAGTATCAACGACCAGTGATTGGATTTATCTATTATCTTAGTGTTAGTAAATATTAAATCTGTTACTGAACATTTATCACTTATTTACTGAGACCGAGGGATACAGTGTGTTTTGTGGACCCGAGACCGTCGATGTTTCCCGAGGCGAAGCCGAGGCAAACATCGACGGTCGAGGGTCCACAAAACACACTGCTTTCTTTTTATTATATATCAATAGTCAAAGAAACAACAAATTAAAGAACAAATAAACGTAAATACATGAAATATTTTATAGTTAAAACGTTATATTAAACACTGGCTACACTGGCTATACGTACACTGGCTATACGTACTAGGCATGTCCAAAGGTCGCATCTTCACGTGATGGCGCACGTGAATTTTTTTGTTATTCGCCGGTCGATAACGTATTATCCCCCTCTCGCGCTGTTGCGAGGGAGACAGCCTAATTTCGTCACTCTCACGTGATATGCTCTCTACCAATAAAACACTAGAAAAATGCGACTTTGACTATTGATATATAATAATTAATGTTATTAACTTTGTCATTAGGTGTTAGTTCGAGTAGGTTTTTTACAAAATTGATTTCATTACAGTTAGTAATATGGTTATATATTTCAGAAGAGTCAAGAGAAGAATGCTCTTTAATACGGGTATATAGGCAGCGATCAGTTTTCCCTACGTAGTTAGCCAACCTCGTTCCCAGGGCTTCAGTGTGAGGACGAGGCGAGACACGAGGAAGCCCTGGTCTGGGCCGGTCACGTGTCTACCCAAAAAATGGCAGTTTTTGACAGTAATATACAAGTCTCCGAAACAAATAAATAGCCAAAAGACTTCTCAATCGATATTATTTATGTGTAGAGCGAAGTTTGGCACGAATCAGCTGAAATCTATGAAGATCCCGGCTATGTTTTCTAAGATATACCGATATTTCTGGAGATTTTCAAATACACTGTAAATTAAAAAGGGCTGAAACGACCCCAAAAATGGGGCCAAAACGGTGACCGCAAAATAGATCTTTTTTTGGGGTTAACGATTTTATGTGAACCAGGCTTAACAATGCGGCCCCTAAGGGGTGATTAGGCCCTTCCAGTTTAAGGGCTGTTCCAGCTTTTAGTAGGAGCTGTTTTGGCAAAAGCAGGGGCTATTTCAACTTTCAATAGGGGCCAATTCAGAAAATTAGGGGGCTATTTTGGCATTTCGAGGAGTTAATTTGGCTCCCATTTGTGGTCATAATGAACCCCAAAAAGCGTTGATTTGGCTCGCTAACCGGAGCTGTTTTGGCTACTGAGTTACAGAGTAGTTTCAGCCCCAATGAAGAGCTGCTTTAGAACCGAAGGAGCCGATATAGCTTTTCTAATGGTGTAGTTTTTTAGCACCCAAAGGGCCAATATGGTTCTATTTCTGAGCCATTATAGACCACAAGAAAGGCCAATTTAACCCCTACTTTTTTAACCAGAGCTATTTTGGCCCTCCCAGAAGAGCATAGTTTCAGCCCCAAAGAAGAGCTGCTTTAGAGCCGAAGGAGCTAATATAGCTTTTTTCATGGTGTAGTTTGTAGCACCCAAAGGGTCAATTTGGTCCAATTTCAGAGCCATTATAGATCCAAAAGAAAAGCCAATTTAACCCCTACTTTGTTAACCGGAGCTGTTCTGGCCCTTTCAGAGGAGAGCAGTCTCAGCCCCAATGAAGAGGTGCTTTAGAACCGATTGAGCTGATATAGCTTTTTGGTGCCAGTGCCGTTTTATATAGCATTTAAAGTCATGTGCATGATTTGGTTGCACTCTTGCATGTAGACGTATTCTACATGTATATATAATGAATCAGGCAAAAATAATGGGGTTTATTTGGTCTTATTACAAATTCTCCAACAGACCAAGATTGGAATGAATTATTGTAATATAAGTTGAGATAAATAATGTTCCAATTTCTGTATTATAAACACAATACTATAACTAAAATTACAATATACATGCACAGTAGTCAGTATTATGTATCTCACCGAAATGTGGGAACCATCAAAAGATTCGTACATATATGCCATATGGCTCCGAAAGTTTACAATTCTAATTTTAAAGAGCAATCAACTTGTGATAGCAATAGCAGGCGCGGTTGTTAACGTGAACGCAATACGAATAATTTCTAATACATTACCACAGTTCGGTGAGATAATACACACATTCCATCAATAACATTAACTTGGGTTAGCATATGTCAACATAACTCTCAAAAAGTGTAAAATTACTGTAGTACTAATATTCATGAGTCATGACAAGTCATTGAAGAGGGCTGTGACCCTCATTAGTGAGCTTAAGCAAATGACGTTTTTGACAACACGGACGGTATGAGCAACGTCAGAAGACTGGGTCAAGGGCTGTGATTGGTGAAAAACTACAACTTTACTTCTGGTCGACGTCCGTGTTGTCAAAAACGTCACTTGCTTAAACTCACTATTGGCAGTTGTATGCCATTTTCTGTGTTGCCCATGCACTACTATAGTCTGCAAGGCAGACAAGATACTCTTCGTGTGGCAGTAGTCAATATTGAAGATGTAAAAACTTGCCAATAAGGCGATAATTGCATCAAAACAACTGTTGCTTGTTATGGAACTTTCATCCTTTCCCTAAATAATGTATGATTGACAGTTTCTAGTCGTATTCTAGTTCGCTGCCAACGGCCACAGTATGGGTTGTGATAAGTTTGAAATTGTATCATTTGCATCTTTGGACTCCTACAAAAAAAATACAATTAGAATGTATGCAATAATCCGCAATTACAGAGGGTTATAGGACACATAAGATATAAGGTCTCACCAAGAAACCCAATAATAAAGCTCTTACATACATCAGACACAAAATACCTGAAAAAGTATATCACACCCGACCCCTATAACCCTTCCAAAAGCATTAAATATAACATACCAATATACAGTAATATTTTGAAATATCAAAATATATGCTGCCTCGCAACAAACTCTCCTAAAAATAAGCTCACTATAAGCACACAAATATTATTCAAATTTACAGTATACTGTATCATAAGAAAAATAAATACAAAATTGGAAACATGAATTTCCATAGCCTGGTACAAGTGATTCAAGGAGACTGCATAAAAACATAATACATGATATACATATAACTATACGATCTTATTTAACCCATTAAGCACCTGGGCTCTCCCCTTTACGAGTAGAATAGGCGTTCGACAGAGTAGAGTAATAAAGTTCAAAATCATTTTGTTTGAATTACTTCACCTATCTATTTGTTTAAAATTATGTATGGTAGATTCTGTGGTATGAACACTTGCAAAATTACTCAAAAAAATTTAAAATATGTGACATTATGTTGCCTTGACAACACTTGACACAACGTGAGCCTGTGTTCAGTGCTGGCCAATTGCTAATAGTTCATGTTAAATCAATGTTTGGAAAATATAGGCTAGGGGTTGCTGCATGCATTTATTTCTAGTTAAATATTAATTGGACATACTCATGTCACTAGTGGTATTCATTATATCTTGGTCAGACAAAACAAATTCCATATTTAAGAAGTTTGGCAACCCACAGGTTAAAATAGACATCTTGTGAATTATGTCACAAATGATTAATAAATTTTTGCTGCAGCAAGCAGATTCACCAGAAACATGTAACCTCATGAGTTCACACACCCCAAAACAATACTTTCCTAAAATGACAGCTTTCCTTCATCATTTAATTTTATAACTGGACTTAGCTGATCTGTTCTTATAGTTTTTATATTTTTAGACTTTTCGTTATTCAAGTTTGAAATGAGACCAAGACTGGTAGCGTTTAATTTTGACAACTTAAGAGAATGTAGTTCTGCATTACTGTTTTTCTCTGGATCTCATGCTTAATAAGCCTACCATTTTTAAATTTCAAATGTACAACAGATACTTTGGGCTATTTATTGCCTCTTTCTTTCCTCTTCTATATATTAATAGTTTTTCTTTGGAAAATATCAGTAATCATATTTCTAATCTGTACAGTTCTGTTCCTACACAACATCTTCGCACCCACACATCGTGTTTAGGACTGAAGTTCCAGATCATGGAAATGCTCTGCCAACAGCCCTGCGGGTTCCCAAAGAGTGTATAGCCCATGTATATCATAGTACAAACCATAGAAATAAAATTAAAACAATATATTTCCATTTCAAATGCTTTTTCATTAATGTACAATAACTAGGGAATTTTATGTAAAGTGCAATTCTACATTCTCTTCGATTGACTTGAATATGTTTTTGGCTAGCATTTATTTGATGTAGCTACAACAAATCCACTAAATTTCAATGGACATAGTCACATAGCATCTCCCTATTTGAAATAAGCCATAAGGCATTATATTTGGTATTTTAATATCTTAATTATTACAGAAATGATTGCACAAGTCATGAGTTTTGACAAATGTTGATCTATATTTTCAATATTAACCCATTAAGCACCAGCATTCTCCTCTCGAGACAGAGTAAAAAAACAAAGTAGGCCGCAATGCGACTCAATGGGTTAACTGTAAACATGGGCAAATAGGCCAGTTAACCCATTAAGCACCAGCGCCCTTACCTTGACGAGTAAAATCATCTGGTGTTAGACAGAGTAAAATAATAAATTAGGGCACAATGCGACTCAATGTGTTAACAACACACATGGGCAGATAGGCCAGTTAACCCATTAAGTACCGGTGCTCTCCCCTTAATGAGTGAAATTGTCTGGCGTTAGAAAGAGTAAAATAATAAATTAGGGCGCAATGCGACTCGATGGGTTAACTAGACACATGGGCAGATAGGCCAGTTAACACATTAAGTGCCAGCGCTCTGCCCTTAATGAGTAAAATTGTCCTGCGATAGGCAGAGTAAAATAATAAATTAGGCCGCATTAGGGCACAATGCGACTCAATGGGTTAACTATGTACACATGGGCAGATAGGCTAGTTAACACATTAACCGCCAGTGCTCTCCCCTTGATGAGTAAAATTGCTAGCGTTAGATAGCCAGAGTAAAATAATAAATACTTAGTGCGCATCAGGGCGCAATGCGACTCATTGGGTTATTAACATCAACAATGTTTCAAATGTCAAATCTGCCATGCTCAATATAATCATAGATTTGACTATTAATTTGACATGTAAGTCAGATGTCCTGTATACAACAACAACATCAATATACAGTATACTATTAAATCAATCAGCCACAAAATTGTCAATCGTGTATTATTCTCGGCCTAAAAGCTAAACCTATTAATCCTAGATTGGTGTTTAGTTTGGCTTTTGCTGCTACTGAAACGACTTTTATATAATTATGTGATTACAGCTCGGAATTACAGTGGGTTCTGCATATATAAAGATTTTCTCTGGATTCGATGTTTCACTATTTAGTATCGAGTAAAATCAACAAATAATTATGGATCAAACGAGGATGAGAGTATTTTAATTAAGTTGAAACATAGTTGGAACACTCATCAAAGCTTTAATAATATTTTGTTCATGTGGAACTTGAAATGTCCTTTGTGTATTTATAAGCAATTCATGCATGACTTTCATCCTCATTTGACCGAGGCTATAATCTAAAATACCAGTTTAAAACTTACATTATCAAATGAACCAGTGTTGCCAGTATGCCTGATTCAGGAGATGATTCTTGATTGGGAAAGGTTAAACTAGACTGGGCTACTAGCAAGTGATATGTCGCAGGATTTGAGCTAGTAGTGAACTGGATATTTCAATGTTGTTTGCACTTTTTTCATTCTCGCTGTCACTTTCAACTAGAACCTACATATACAAAAAATAAATAATCTTACATTAAAACGTGTTTCGTATCGTAAACGTGAAGCTATAAGAACATATTTTGAATAATTGATGTCCGCTGTCGTGATTTGGCCATCAGCAAACAACAGTCTTCGACACGAAGGTGAAGAAAGTAAATAACATTTGCCAGAATTAGGCTAGTACAGCACGAGACGTTTCTTGAACGTATTTTCCTAATAAATTGTTTATTTGTCCAGAATATACTGCAACAAACGAGGCTTTAATACGCTTGTATTTTATCCGTATCCCTCGTCGAAGCAAATCCCAACGGCTAACGTTCGATAATGGCGCCAAAAGTTAGTACGCATGCTCGAGAATGATCGCAAACCCGATTGCTTACGGGCGCGTGCATTCTCGTTCCCAGTTCCCGCGATCATTAATATTACACCTAGGCCTTCAATTCTCGTGATTAATTTTTACAAATACCGTATTTATATTTACGTTAAAATTACTAAAAATCTGGAAAACAAATTTCAATACCCTACAAAATGAAACATCAAATCTCACCTTGTATAATCCAAAAAACGTCCTCTTCTTTTTCTTTGCGACTGCGAGCATGTGCATTCTTTAAGTTTTATGCGGGAAGTTAATTTGATACGATATACGACGGACGATCGACACAATTAAGCGTCGATTTGACAGAAGGGTCGATTTGACAGAATTAAGACTGTCGAATTGACGGAAGGGTCGATTTGACACAATATTAATAGTCGATTTGACACAATTAAGAGTCGATTTGACAGAAGAGTCGAATTGACACATTTACGAGTCGATTTGACAGAAGGGTTGATTTGACACATTTAAGAGTCGATTTGACAAAAGGGTCAATTTGACACAATTAAGAGTCGATTTGACAGAAGGGTCGATTTGACACATTTAAGAGTCCATTTGACAGAAGAGTCGATTTGACACAATTAAGAGTCGATTTGACAGAAGGGTCGTTTCGACTAAAGGGTCGATTTCATTCCAGGGTCGATTTGACCTATGCGAGAGTCGTTCCGCGATGGAGAGCCGAAACGAAGCTCATAGGGGCCAAAGTGTTGATCAAAAGCGGCCCCTTTATGTGGGGCTAAAACAAACCCGGACGTGAGAGTCGTTTTGGTCTGTGGGGCCATATTGGCAATTGATGGGGCTAAATTGGAAAGTGATGGGTCCGTTACGGCAAAGGGTAGGGCCAATTTGGCTTTCCTCCATACCTAAAATGGCTCCGTCGGTGCAGATCCAGCTCTCCAATGCCAAAATGGCTTTCACATAGGGCCAAAACAGCTTTGGCCCCAAAAGGGCTGAAACGGAATTTGGGGTCGATTTGGCCCTTTTTAATTTACAGTGTACAGGCAAAGCTACATCCAAGCTGCACCTAGGCGTCTCCATGCAAGTGGTGATTCACACGAAATTTCCTTTTTCTCGTCTTGAACAATATGGCTATTGGCTTTATTGCTATAATTAATATTTAGTTTAAATATATATGCTCTTATAGATCTGACTTAGTTCAATAGGAATATACGGATTCGTTTGTTTCGCCGGACACCAACACTTGCCGTTCAGGAGCAATGCTTGCCTACAAATTTTATCCCCTTCACAATATTTGTTTTATTTTATCGTATAGTCGCCATTTTCAAGTATTCGGGGTATTCCGAAACTGTAAAACTCGTTGGCGAGCGAATCTTGTTGAGACTACATCGGCCTAGGCGTAGAGCTATTACTGTAAGTAAACAGGGCCTAAATTAATTTAGTAGTCTCATTTAATTGTTTGTCTTGCTTTTATTTGTCAGTACAGAATATTGTAAATTAAAATATTACTACAATGCAATACGCGTATTATTTTATCAGACATCTGCACTAATAAATACTGTACAAGGAAAACTACAGCTTAAATAATACTATAATAGTAGACATTTCTTGTTTTGTCAGGAAACATCACAGCTCACTTCGACACGGCTTTTGAGTTTTGTAACTGGCCGAGGCGAAAGTAAATCATGCAGTCGGGAAAACGTCTTACTTTGAAAGATTATTTTGCAAAACATACTCGTACACACAAGAATCATAAAAATACAAATGTTGAATTGTTATTGTCAACTGTCAAGTTCAGTTATTTTTAGACAATATGGTGTTAGGCAATCAGAATGCAAAATTGACCGGCCCAGACCTGGGCTTCCTCGTGTCTCGCCTCGTCCTCACACTGAAGCCCTGGGAACGAGGTTGGTAGTTAGCATTACATCCAGGGCATTTGAATTCATACACAACGAAGCTTTGATCAAAGCTCCGTTGTGTATGAATTCAAATTCCCCGGATGTGATGCTAACTACGTAGGAAAAACTGATCGCTGCCTATATATACCCGTATTAAAGAGCATTCTTCTCTTGACTTTTCTGAATTATATAACCATATTCCTAACTGTAATGACTTCAATTTTGTAAAAAACCTACTCGAACTAACAGCTAATGACGAAGTTAATAACATTAAATGTTCAGTCAGTAACAGATTTAATATTTACTAACACTAAGATAATAGATAAATCCAATCACTGGTCGTTGATACTTTATCAAGAGTCTATTGCTATTAATAGAATGAAACCGTCCCTAAACCATGGAAATAAAGCCTCTAAAGATCTATTAATATTTAACTAATTGTATCTTTTTACTTCACTATATATACTTGTACATATGTAATATCATCATCATTCATTTCCTTATGATGACTATAGTTTAGTCGAAACGTCGAAATACATTTTTCAAAATGCCTTCAATTTTCGGAGTATCTATTGTTTTGTATTTTACCAAAATACTCAGTGGTTCCCGTAATATAGTCCTTTAGTTATGAAGCTAAAATATGTACTAGTGGTAGAAACTATAGTTGTCTAAACTCAACATAGCTTTCAAAAAAATTTAGTTCCCTTGGGTTATAAAACTATAGTTTATTGCAAAAAAAACTATAGTTATTTGGAAGTTAACTATAGTTTTTTTTTTGAAATTATAGTATTCCACCAAAAACTATAGTTTTTCTCTAAAAAACTATAGTTTTTGGAGGAAAACTATATAATTTATTTTTGTAAGGGTACGACCTTTGGAATACTAGCCCAATACTCTGCAAACTCAGCTGTACGCGGCAGGACGGTTCGAGTATGTGATATTTCGGAACTGAGCGGAGTCTAGTTTCTTCGATATCAATGCAATCTGACAGACTAGTAATCATGATGTCTTTCTGTGTTAGTGTTATGTACTCAGGTGAATATGATGTTTGTGATGTTACTCTGAGTGTGTATCCACACCGGGCAAGCTTGAAAAATATGCCTGGCCACGGTGGAAATCGAACCAACGACCTTTAAAATACTAGCCCATTGCTCTGCCAACTGAGCAACGCGGTCAGGACGGTTCGAGTATGTGATATTTCGGAACTGAGTCTAGTTTCTTGGATATCAATGCAATCTAGTAATCATGATATTTTTCTGTGTTAGTGTTATGTATTCAGGTGAATATGATGTTTGTGATGTTACTCAGGGACGCCGGAACTGGGTGGGGGGGGGGGGCAGGGGGGGGGGTTGCCCTTTACTAGGAGGGGCAAGGGGGAAAAGGTGCCCTTTCAATTTAAAGGATGGCTTTGGCGAAACAGCGAATTGTCAGAAATGTTAGTGCGATTCTTTTACGAATTTGCTTCAGAAAACGCAAGAAATGCAGTCATCGAGCTTCAAGAATAGCACAATCGCCTGGCGGAGAACTCCCTCACAATCCAATAAATAGAAAACATGATTAACCGAAGTTCAACTCCCGATGTTTTGCAAACATCTCTTAGTATATATCAATTCAAAAGTGCCCTTTCACGAAAATCTGCCCCCCTTGCCTTCACATCGTTCCGGCGTCCCTGATGTTACTCTTGAGTGTGTATCCGCACCGGCCAAGCTTGAAAAATATACCTGGCCACGGTGGGAGTAGAACTAACGACCTTTGGAATACTAGCCCAATGCTCTGCCAACTGAACAACGCGGTCAGGACGGTTCGAGTATGTGATATTTCGGAACTGAGTCTAGTTTCTGCGATATCAATGCAATCTAGCAATCATGATATTTTTCTGTGTTAGTGTTATGTACTCAGGTGAATATGATGTTTGCGATGTTACTCTAAGTGTGTATCCACACGGGGCAAACTTGAAAAATATGTCTGGCCACGGTGGAAATCGAACCTACGACCTTTGGAATACTAGGCAGCCCAATGCTCTGCCAATTGAGCTACGCGGTCAGAACGGTTCGAGTATGTGATATTTCGGAACTGAGTCTAGTTTCTGCGATATCAATGCAATGATTACTAGATTACATTTATATCGAAGAAACAAGACTCAGTCCCGAAATATCACATACTCGAATATCACATACTCGAATATCACATACTCGAATATCACATACTCGAATATCGTAGGTTCGATTCCCACCGTGGTGGATACACACTCAGAGTAACATCACAAACATATTCATCTGAGTAGATAACACTAACACAGTAAACATCATATTACTAGATTGTATTGATATCGAAAAACTGGACTCAGTTCCGAAATATCACATACTCGAACCGTCCTGACCGGCGTAGCTCAGTTGGCAGAGCATTGGGCTAGTATTCCAAAGGTCGTTGGTTCGATTCCCACCGCGGCCAGGCATATTTTTCAAGCTTGCCCGGTGTGGATACACATTCAGAGTAACATCACAAACACACTGCCTAAAGATCTCAACATGCGTTTGAAAGTGTATGAGTTTGTAATTATCCTGTGACTGTATATAAAAGCAACGCCAATTTTCGACGTTTTAGAAATAACTGATTTCGCTATGTATGGACGTGAGTAAATTTGGAGTTCTTTTATTATTAGTCCACTGAAGTATCCGCCCAAATATAGTTTGTCTGCACTAGCCAGTCCACTTATCAAGTCAAGCGATTTTCATTGGCTGGCTGACATACAATCATTTGATATTTTCCTCAATCGTTGCAGAATCTGCGCTTTTTCACTCGCGCACTTTCATTTCCACTCAAAGATAGCACCTAATATCTTACAACGCCTTACCTGCCCAATCCTTCGGTCGTTGTAATCTTAAATCCATCAGCAGCAAATAAAGGGAAGAGACACTGTAAAAGAAAATATTTTAAGATCACGGAAATAGCGTTTGATGAACTGGAAAAATGGGAGAACCCGACGAAAACAGCTGGTGCCTTCAGATAGTTGTACCTCTCTCAATTCGCAGCTGTCTAGCTATTGTAGCCAAAATCGCAGCAGGGAACTAATCTCGAACGGTGTGTGTCAGAGATTACAGCACCAAAATCTCAGTGCCATGTCGAGCACCATTTCACCTCCTCCTTCTTTATATTATACTACATCTCATGTATATAGGTGTGGCATGCTTGATATTGGGGAAACTGGAAGAATTTTGAGGGAAACGTTTGGTGAGCATCGACGTGCGGTGCCTATTGCCAGACATTTTAATAGTAGCAATGAATGTTTTTTATATGAAAATTTGACCTCTCTGTTCCATTTCTGGGAGAATTATGTCGTGGCAGCTTTTGGCTTTCTGTATGTTCTTTATATTCCATGATATAGTCCCACCACGCACAACTGTCCTGCCGCGTGAGAGAGGAAAGTGCTACAGCATGCAATTTTGATTACATGACAATTACTGACTGTTGACAATTAACAAAAAATAATTTTGGACCTTGTGGACCCAGGAAGTCAAGGCAGTTTCTAGAGTCATATCAGTTCCGGGAAAACATATCGGCGCCCAAATTCATAGGAAGAAAAAGTTCTATATAATGCCAATGACCAAAACAATTGACTTTCATAAATCAATTTTACTAGACATTCGGAGATTATAACACGGCTTCTCCTGCATCACACCAATTGTACATGACATGCAATGCATGGTGGAAGATTGGTAGAGATAATAACGTTTTCTAATCACAAGAATGTTTTGCAGTTTTGGATTTTCAAAACATTAAACAACTTCTTAATCCCCGAGCCACGCGCGGAGCGCGTAGGGCGAAGCCCGTGGCGAGGGTACTAATTCCGCTCGGCTTTTTACACCCGGGGAAAGGAAAGCATTAGCGAAGTCCAAAGTTCATCTATGATCGCGGGCGCATGGCTATGCACGGGTGCTCATCACACTGATCTCAACAATATAGCAGTTAGCCAGGAGTGAAAGAAGCAAAGATTAAAAAAACATGCATGACAGAAAGCTTGGACATCTTTTCACACAATAAGTTCTAAATCACCCTTTCCCTTAATAAGTTCTAAATCACCTTTTCCCTTTTCCTTTATGTGAAATCCTGAAGTATAGGGTAAGTTTATTTAATTATTTTTAGTGTTTATATATGAATTTGCAGTCCAGTTTTCGCCTGAAGGCCTTAAACATGTATGTGAAGTTCCTTTGAATTAACTTGCTTTAATTTCTTTATAAAAGCTCATGCAAAAAGGGCGAAAATGATTTTCAAGAGCGACCTGTATGACTTAAACTTATTTCATTTCAAACTACGAGTATTAAAAATAAGTTGAAGAGTTTATCGGCAAAAATCAGTTAATTTAAATGTACATTTAAAAACGTTTCACGGAGCGTTTCGTGTTGAATTTTAAATTATTATAATAAAGCCCATAGAAAGCAAAATAACATACCTACTTTATATATGTTAGAAATCGACAGTTCTGTGGTTAAAGGTGTAAAACATTAATTTATTTGTGACGTTTTGGACAAAAAATTAAGAAAACAATTATAGAAAACAGTTGCCATGGCTATCATGACGTGAGCAACGCGAGCCTGCGTTCCATTTTGGCGTAATTAGAATATTTCACGTCCGTTCGAACAATGTTGGGGAAATGTGGGCGAGGGATTGTTGCATGCATGTATTTCTAGTTTTAAGATTTAATTAACAGCTTCTGCTAAAATATGTAAAATGGTTCGATTTCATGGGCGGAGAGTGAGTGGGAGCCACGACCAAGAACCACCACTCATATTTTGGGATCAGAACTTCGATATTTCTTGTACATAATGCTCTGAAAATAAAATAGTTATTCCAATTTTCCAACCTGATTATAGAAGTAAAATAAGTATAAAGCAAGTAAAATGAAAACTAAATCTTACACTATTGACAGCAATGATTTTGTCCTTCTTTGTACTCAGATCTTGTTTTGTCAATGCGACAACACACGCGCCACATCCGCCTTCTTGACACGTCACTTTTGTACCTGCAGGGTGATATCAAACACATTCAATCATCAAATTAATAAATAGGCTCTTTTCTTAGTGTCACAAAAATGTCAAATGAACGAGTGCATGACTGGCCGTTATGGAGGACAGTGAAAATATAACATTAGGGTTGCTAGATCGTGGCTGGATGTGTTAAAGGACACATTCAGTCCAGTAGGCCGCGATATAGAAATGGGAGAGGGTGGCGGAATAATGTAATCAAGATACTTTTAGGTGGGTGCTGCGAACGTTAGTAGGGGAGTCCGAGAGCGTGCTTCCCTAGCACATTTTGAAAATTTGAGTCTTTGAAAATTTGAGTGACTCTCAGAGCCACAGTCTATAAATACAATACAATTTGCGACAGTAGCTAAATAAAAAATGGTCTGTAAGAATTGCTTATATAAAAATAATAAGCAAGACATTTGTAGAAATAATAAAATGTACTTGCTTGCTTACGCAGCATTAAAAATGTACTTCCTTTTATGTCTAGTTTATCGCGCCAAATTTCCCTAAATTGGATGTTAGCGACCTTAAGAATGTAGGACGGGAACGCGACGGCAAACAAACTGGTAGAACCAGATTATCCATCATACGATCAACGCTAACACAGGGTTAATAATTGAGAAAAGTTCTAGAACCCATTTGGAAGTAGCCATTGTCCCAGTTTGACCTGATAATCATCAGTATTTTGCCGTTGTAAACAGAGCGACGGCGACGTCTAAAACTTCCGTGGAATTTTAATTGCAAATTTCTACTAAATTTCTTGCATTAATACGATATTAATAGTCGTCCTCGTTGCACGTTTGTCCTGCTTGTTGAGGTTCTTACCGATAGTTCTTCATAAAACTTAAGGTTGTTTCTTGTCACGTCCCTGTATTAGATTAATTAAGTTCGCTAATACTGATATCGCCACTCCCCCACCCCATTTCTAAACAGATTTAAAACTCTTTCAAAGGTAGTCCTAAACGAGAGTGGGGGACTCGCTCTCGCCCAATTCCCTCACCTAGTCCCCGAAGCCCTTAGCAGAAACTCAAGGCACATCTGTTAATAGACTTGCATACAGTTACAGTAGTTGCATATGCTTTTATTGTATATTACGTTAATTGGGTTCACTTTTTAGTGTAGGGGGATCGGGGGAAATCGCCCCCAATAATTTCTGAAAGTCCTTGAATGATAGCTGAATGACAAAAAAGCTCAACAAAATTTTTTCAACCATGAAAGGTTCACGGATATAAAAGTGGTCATGTGTTGCCAACCGAATTCCCCCCCCCCCCCGTACCAATATTTCCTCAGATTCTTCGATTTTTAGTTGCCGAGGGAACAGTGTTTTGTCATATAGCGACAGATGAAAACTCAACAACATTCATAGAACAATAATGATTTTTTTTTCACAAAAACACTATAGTCTAAACGAGTTTAAAATTAAAAGAACCTACCTAAACGGTTTTAGCAGCAACTCATGTCGCTGATTGTGTAGTTTTGTCTCTTTTAAATTTCTTTATTTCAACACGAACTTGGAGTTTATAAACGTGTTAATTTTTGTACGTAGCTAGCCGGTCGGGGTGGGCAATAATTTTTCACGTGTTACCCGGCGGGATACAATGCATTTGTCTAAAGCCACGTGACCACAAATCAGCCTATCACGTTTGATGTTCACCCTAGCGATACAACATTGTTATACTGTGAGTGACAAAGTTCCATTTTTCTGTTTGCCGATTGGTCATAACTGTATTACGTGCCGGTCCACAAAACGTCATGTTCACTGCATACTTTGGCGAGGGGTCCGTAATGAGTATGTAATATAAGCGAATCAGACAACAACGATACAAAACCAGGCTTTTCTATTACTCTTTTACACCCTAGAATATCACACAATAACAATTCTAATGTCCCTGTCTCATATTACTAATGTCCTAATACCTTGCCAATCACCCCTGTGACACTTGATACCTATTATTATTATTATAGTCATACATATTACAAGTACATACGCGTCAATCCTGCAGTACACATGCGCGTCTACTGTGAAGTTCCCATGCCAAGTTCATTTTATTAAACTTTTTAATTAAACATTTATCTGGTTACAAAGTTCTAGTTTCAAAGTTCCATTTCTAATTCTAATTTTGGTTTCAAAGTTCACTCCATTCACCGGTGAATTAATAATACTTTGCCTCTTACATCTATATAGCCTGCTATAACAAAACACTATTTACTGAGACCTCCGGAAAGGAGTGTGTCTTGTGGCCCCTCAACCGCCGTTGTTGCCCTCGGTTATTTCGGGCTCACAAAACACACTGTATCGCTTGGTCTCAGACTCTCAACGAAGTGGTAAATATATATTTCATGTTTTAGCTTGAAGATTAGAGTTAAAGAGCTCACTTCTATATTCACATGTCATCATCAGGTATGGAATAACAGTGCCATCAGAAACAAACTGTTACGAGGGGAGGATATCTAAGGGCATCTTCAAAATGTTTGTTGCGTGTATCCCGAATGGATTTTTTTATTTATTTATTTTATTTTTATTTATTCATTTTGTCACACACATTCAAGATATACATTTACGTCGAGATAACAATAACAATAACAATAACAATAACAATAACAATAACAATAACAATAACAATAACAATAACAATAACAATAACAATAACAATAACAATAACAATAACAATAACAATAACAATAACAATAACAATAACAATAACAATAACAATAACAATAACAATAACAATAACAATAACAATAACAATAACAATAACAATAACAATAACAATAACAATAACAATAACAATAACAATAACAATAACAATAACAATAACAATAACAATAACAGGATATTAGCTTGTCTCTGTAGGTAACATCACGAGGAGGGTAGTTCAGAATGAATTTCGTTGCTCTGCGTTGAACGTTCTCTATTAATTTACGTTGTTTAGCCGAGTAAGGTGACCACACACACGACGCGTACTCAAGCTTAGGGCGTACAACAGCACAATAGAGAAGCTTTCGCGTATTTTCATCCACAACGTCGCTAGCACACATCCGCTTAATTAGACCAAGGGTTTTATTGGCCTTGGTGCATGTGTCTTCAATATGATTACAAGAGATCTTTGGATACGATGAGAGGTCTTTGGATACGATGAGGTGAGAGGAGTGGTCTTTGGATACGATGACACCCAGGTCAGAGATGCGTGTCACACTTTCCAGGGGCTTGTCGTTCAGGTGGTATTGGATTGAAGCAGAGGAGCAGACCTTCTTCGGAGACATGTGCATCACTTTGCACTTGGATGGGTTGAACATCATGCCCCAGTCATTACTCCAATTATGAAGGCCTGAAAGGTCCGATTGCAACAGATGGTGAGATGCCGAGTTTATGGGCCTATATAGTTTAGAGTCATCCGCAAATAATGCAATACTCGAGCCCTGACCTACGTATTCTGGCATGTCGTTAATATATACTAGGAACAGGAGGGGTCCTAGGATGGATCCCTGTCGGACTCCAGAGGTCACGGGGAGCCAATCTTGGAGGGTCCCATCTAAGGCAACGCGCTGATATCTGTCACTCAGGTAACTACGAAACCACTGAAGAAGCGAGTCTGATATGCCATATTGCTCAAGCTTGTTCAGAAGCATGTGATGTTGAACATGATCAAAGGCCTTAGACAGGTCTAGGTGGATGGCATCAATTTCTTTCCCACCAGCTAAGTGATCTAAGATTTCTTGGTAGACGTGGAGTAGTCGAGTTACCGTAGATTTACCCCTTAAGAAACCATGCTGTAGATGGTAGAAACGTGGTGATAGATGGGGATAGCAGTGGGTATATACACAGCGTTCAAACGTTTTTGAGATGATAGATAATAGGGATATGGCTCTATAGTTAGAAGCGAGCGTTGGATCGTCTTTTTTGAACACAGGTGTAACGTCTGCGAGCTTCCAACAAGCAGGAACTACACCCTGGGACAAAGAAAGATCGTATATATAACAGAGAGATGGTGCGATTATGTTAGCCGTCATCTTGAGAAGTTTTCCAGGTATCCCATCAGGTCCACATGCTTTGCTTTGATCCAAACCGTCAAGTGCTTTAAAGACTTCGTTTTCTGTTAGTTGGATGTTGGATAAGGCTGTGTCGGAAGACAATGGGAGATTAGATGTTGTAGTGGTAGCTTGAAAAGGACTAAAGACTGAGTGGAAGAAGGAGTTCAGTAGGTTAGCTTTGTTACTGCTGCCAGTAATAAAAGACTGATTATCTCGAAGGAAGTTCGTGGTGATTTTGACCGACCTAGAGGATTTTACGAAAGACCAGAACCGTTTCGGGTTTTCCGTGACAGAGTCTCTGAGTTTAGTTGCGTACTCCTTCTTTTTTTGCGAGATAAGTTGTTTCGTTAGGCGTCGAAGATCTTCAAACTTTTGAGCGTCATGAACACAACCTGATCTATTGGCTTTTAGTCTTTGCATGTTTTTTTTTCTCTTAATGAGAGATAAAAGCTCTTTATCAACCCAAGGATGATCATGGATATTTCTGGTCTTAGATTTAGGCACGTGTTGGTTAACAACGGTTAGAAAAACAACACACCAATTTGAGAGAAAAGCATCCACATCATTAGGTACAAAACACTGGTCCCAAGAGGTGTTCTGGAGTGAGTTGTTTAGACTAGACCAATCTGTTCTTTTAAAGTTGTAGACGGAACGTTTAATATCCGGTTTCTTAGGCACCCTTAGATCTAGATCAAAACCGATTAATTTGTGATCGGTAGAGATACTGTCGTCGTAACCATGTAGATTATGTATTTTGTCAGGAATGTTTGTTAAGATCAAGTCAAGAATGCTGGATTTTTTATTCAAGTCGTGAAATTTTTGCGTTAAGAATTCCCATGCAATTTGGAACACAATTTTTATCTTTTACAAACTCTCCCCCCAAATTTGAAAAATTTACACTCGTTTGGTGAATAACTATAACAGATATGTCGAATGTATTTGGTCCTGCAAGAAATAACAAAAAAATGAGAAGAAGTACAATCCTGGATGGTGAAATCATTCAGTAAGCACTCGCCCGCCCACCAGACAATCAGCCCGCATCCCCAGAATAGCAATGTGTTCCTTACCCTTCAGTCCAGGCTGTGATCTCAACCATTCATTTAAGGATGTCTTTGGACTTGTGTTGGAAATAATATGCTGGACTCCGTTCACCTCAACGGTAATTCTATCCACTGGTTTCTCCATGAGTTTCTCTGACATTGATATCATCAATCAGAACATCTAGCTGAAACAAATTAAATGTACGAACGACTTTTATATTATCATGGTCGTCATACCTCTGCTTTGTATTTGACACAGTTAGCAACCTTTTTAAATCTATCTGGCGGTTTAATTAGAGACACAGAATAATAGTTGAACATTGTCAATTAAAATACAATTAACATTTATGCTGTAAATTAAATTGACGCCATATTCATACAGCAATATATTAAGTAAAATGTATTGAAATTCAGACATAATTTTCTCTTTGGCGTACAATCTA
Source organism: Paramuricea clavata (assembly GCA_902702795.2). NCBI lineage: Eukaryota > Metazoa > Cnidaria > Anthozoa > Malacalcyonacea > Plexauridae > Paramuricea > Paramuricea clavata. The sequence continues at coordinate 16,572 of CACRXK020001957.1, read as the reverse complement.
AAATCTCTTCAGTTTAACATAATTTTACAGATAAAGCACTAAACAAATTTGTTGCAGTAAGTTTGTTTGCCGCTTTAGAAACGTTGAATTCATAACCAAATGGAAAATCATATTCACCATAGTTTTGAGCGCGTGTTAGCTACGTAACTTACAAAAAATTCTCATATTAATAATATTAATATATTAATCATAATCATGACCATGCCAAATCACTGTATAGGTGTGCTCGAAGAAAAAAATGTTCAAGAGTGTAATAATAATATGGTTTATGAACTGGGGAGTCACGAATGATAAATACATATTAAGATGCTGGTTCAAAGTCATGCTGCCATACGCCAATCTGGCTGCAGTCTAAGCAACTGCATGTCTATTGTTATAGAAATGTTATAGGTTTCACTAGATATTTACACGAACCTTGCATGTTCTTGGTGTTGTACTAACAACAAGAGATTGCAATGATGCACTTATCAATGTCTTCTCCAATGGGGGAGTACAGGCATACACTGAGTGTCATGTTTATTATTGGGGATTTTGTCTCCGAGCAGACGGCGCGAAGCGCCGTGCGAGGGTACTAATTCCTCCCGACTATTTACAACCCGGGGAAACGAAAGCATTGGCGAAGTCTAAAGTTCATCAATGACCGCGGGCGTGGCTCACCAACAACACTGATTAGTCCAATTTAAAGTTTAACGACTGCATGACGACAGCGAAATAGCAAACATTTCTTGATTTGATGATTGATAAATTTCTTGCAAATATATTTCATTTTTGCTCGCATTTTTGCAAGATTTTGTAAATTTCAAAAGCTTTCTCAGAAAGAAAGGGCGAAAGAATCGGCTAAAAGAGGGGAGCTGACGTTATAACGAAGGAAGTTTTTTTAAATATTGATTTTATAATTGCTTTAAAACCCGACGGCCTTTGCGTATATGAAACAACTAAACAAGACAGAATATAACTTTAGTGTATCTTTAATATTGATTATTATATTTAATTTTTTTAAAAAAAAGAGAACAAAGTTATTTGCATGCGAGAATTTGAAATCATTTTATTGCAAACTCAAAGTTTATCGATAAAGCCATTTAATTAAAGGCAGTTTAGTTTTATAAAGAACACTTTAAAACGTTTTCGGAAGCGTTTGTAGTTGAATTTTACCTCAAATTGAAGCTTATATTACGTATAATAACAGGCTGAAATCCATGAAAATACATGCATATGGTGGAGCCATCAAACTCGAAATAATTGTTTTTTAAAACAAACTCCGCCATTTTAGTAAGATTTTCTGACGACACTTTCTTATCCTTACTTTCCTCTAATTATGCACATACGGCGCGTAGAGCATCATCGTCTGGCATGCTTGGGTAAAGACTCGTAACTTGAGCGGTAACTAATAAAGCATTGTCGGGTACCTTTCCAATTTCTTTTAGTTTCTCCAGGAAGTGTCCCGTATCTCTCCGTAAATGTAGGACTTACCAGCTTTCATAATGGGCTTCAGATGATGATCTAAAAATTCTGAAGCTTTCTCGTTGGAAGTTCCGCAATTAGAGATCACGGGACGTCCTGGTAGGTTGAGAATTTTGCGGATGAAAAATTGGGTGATTTAGTGGGAAAAAGTAATAAAATGTTTCAAGATTTATATGATCAGGGTCGTATTTCTGAAGATGAACTTAGGTATTTATCATACGAGTATAAAAACTCGGGTTCATTAGGTCGGTTATATCTTTTACCCAAAATTCATAAGAGACTTAGTAATGTAAGTATAAACTTTATCATTTCCGAGTTGTAAATATCCTTTCGCTATAAGTAATCGTCTCGATCCCAGACAACCACACACGATCCCTTGTCCGCCGGTTTAATAATGACACTATTGTCTTCTATATATATATATATATATATATAATTATATATATATATATATATATAATTATATATATATATATATATATATATATATATATATATATATATATATATATATATATATATATATATATATATATATATATATATATATATATATATATATATATATATATATATATATATATATATATATATATATATAGAATATATATATAGAATATTTCATAATTTCCATACGCAGCGCAAGCAGAAAGATATTGTCTGCCGCGGACAACACACATAACACTTGCAAAACAACATAACATAACATTACATAACACTTGCAGAACTAGTATGGTTCGATGCTAGCTGAATTAATATAAACGAGTATGTTTATGACCACAAAGCTCACATAAACAATTCCTCGTAGAATCGCGACCTTACGATAAAGTATGCACGAATACCTCTAAATCCCCAATCTGCAACATTGCTTCATTCGACACCAAAGAACATTTTCGTTCCGCAGCAAATCCGAAAGCAAAGTCTTATAAAAACATGACTCTCTCGAAACACTGTCGCGACCAACATTACGAACTGTCTGTTAAGATTTTAAAAAGAACAAAAGTATCTGTAGAAAGGAAAATTAACGAAGCATTATTCATCCTAAAGCTCAATCCAGACTTGAATGGAAAATAGGAGCAAGATATCTTAGATTTCGTACTTTAAACATTAAAGACAGAATTAACAATTTCTACTTTTTATTAGAATTAATCGGACACGTCATTTATACGCTACGCAATTTCGCACGCGCGAATAACGATCGCAATTTAACGTTTAAGGTAATTCCGCAGTAATAGTTCCCGACATGAGAATGTGCTGAAACTTCCCATGCATGGAGTTTATGATATACTTAAAGGAAAATCACACAAAAAAGTCGAGGTCACCGAACTTGTTAAGAAGATATGACAATCACAATATACCACCTTTACCCCAATATGGCGCCATCTTGACGCTCATTACGAGTAACAGCAAACTCACAACAGCCCGATATTTATTGACGTTTTTAGCGCGGATTTTGCTTTAGTAAACCTATCTTGTAATTATTTTTGAAAAAATATTATGTTTTGAGCAAAATGAAACTATTAACGTGTACAATTCTGATCCACAAATGTCTTTTCCACATTTCTTTACATATCTTACTTTGAGAACATGCATTGATAAAGGATTTTTTTCAAGATCCGGACATGATTTTTCTTTTAATTTCGGATATGAAATGTAAAATACATTAAAGAAATAAATTATCAGTTAAAAAACGGGGGTCACCGATATTTTTAGGGAATTGTGGCATTAAACGTGAAATATAAGTATTACTAAATAAATATACTACAGACACTGGAACCCTAGCTACACTTTTGTATGCCTTTTTTGAAAACATTTATTTTAACGTAATTCTTTGCACGAATGTAACGAAAGATGTTTTGAAGTAACATAAAATTGTCATAAAATGATATTTTTTTTAAACGGTATGTATAATGGATTAAATTATAAGTTACAAGATGTGCGCAGTAAAAGTGCGCAATGCAAAACTGCGGAATTTCCTTAAGGCCCACACAGACCGGACGCGATTCGGGAACGCGACGCGAATTTTCAGTTTTCAAAAACAAATAAAACCGTCAACGGGTAAAAATTTTACGAGATTTGCAATTGCTTAAGTGGTCCCAAATATTTGAAAAACACTGAAAAATATTAAAGTTAACTCATTGAAAACAGAAAATTCGCGTCGCGTTGCCAAATCGCGTCCGGTCTGTATGGGCCTTTATGCATGGATTGTAAAATAACTGGATATGAAGTTTGTTGAAAAACGTGACGTCACGCGTATTGCGAATGTTACCAAAGTTCCCAGCATTTTTGTTGTTTTGCTATATATATTTTCCAATTTTAAAAGGGTGATATTGAAGCATAAACTGGTTTAATTGTTTTAAAAACATGCCTAAGCCACGACAAAGTATTCAAGGTAAATGTTTTTCGTCTTTGCAAATTTTGTATTTTTTACATTTGTAGCTACGAAATTGGCGTCACAAATTTTAACGAAATTTGCAATGTATTTTTCACTGTTTAGTGCTTGGAATATTAGCTAAAATTGACTGGGAATACTTAGAGTTTTCATCATAGAATGGCGTGGTTATGTTTACTTGCTCTTTGACTAAAATATTTAGCTGTATTAATGCTAAACATGACGTTTTTGAGAATTTGGTTTGCAACTAGGTTGGCACATCCAACCACGCCATCAGCCCATGAAAATCATTAGGTCACATCAGCTAGTTTCCTATCCATTTATTTTATTATCCATGGTTTATGCATGCGCATGTTACTTTAAACTAATTCAAAAGTGTAGTTCTAACCAGTGAACTATATGCATGGAAGGCTGACTTCAGTTATATAGTGATGTAATCGAAAAATGAAGCAAAGATGGCGGATTTTGAAGGCATTCTTGCGCGTCATTCTCAGTCTCCTTACCCGCGCGGCCAAACATTTTTTTATATTTTCAAGGTGGGAAGTGATGGATCCCCGGCTCTCGGTCTTACTGTGGTCTATATATTGAACACAAAATATTATATAGGAATTTTTATTTTAACATATATCCCGTAGAATTGTGTATGCTGTTTGAAAACTTCCTATAATATATACAGGGTGTATCAAAAAAAAGGTAATCGAACTTCAGCGCGCTATTATACGTGAATTACCCTGCGTATGAACAATTGGTTTTCATATTCGGAAAGATCAGGCTTTTAGCTATTGAATGACATGCCTTTTATACCAAGTGGAGAAAAAATAAGCATGTACGAGGCAGATTAAAAATGTTAGTCAAAATCGCATATTTTCACCTCTGTGCCTAATTAAAACAATGCATAACAAAAGAAAAAAGCAATTAATCACGAACGTGTCGTAGCTTAGCTAAGATTATGAATATGTGTGCAGTTTAATGAAGTGAAATTCATCAACTTAAGTCCTAAAGGGAATTCATTTTCAATGGTTTTAGACCTAACTCTCAACGGTGAAAATATGCGATTCTGACTAAGATTTTTTATCGGATTCGTATTTGCTCATTTTTTATCCATTTGCCATGAAGAAGATGTCATTTAACAGCTAATAGCATGATCTTTCCGAATGTGAAAAAATCTCGTTCATACTTAGAGTAATTCAGATACAATATCGCGCTGAAGTTCGATTACCTTTTTTTTGATACACCCTGTATAGGCAACCATTTTGCATGAATTAAAGCGTAAAGCGGAATCTCGTATTAGGGGCCTACATTACATTACTGTCAGGCTAGACCCAGGCTCTCTCTCTCTCTCTATTCGCTGCTTTGATATATTTAAATAGTCTTAAAACTTAAATGTTTTATGCCTGGGTGCGCTGTGCGGAACGCTTCAGCGAGAGAGCCTATAGCAGATTGCGGTAGAATGGTCCCTGATTTCAAAAAAGTGGTCCCTGGCCTGATTACCAAGCATACCGCATTTGTAAATAGAAAATGTTATGGAAATTTCCTTTGCGTTTATAATTAAGTAATTAGTTTTGCTCTAATGCTGTCGGAACAATGAAATAGGCTACGTTTCGCTACCATACGGTCAGAATGGAATAACTGGCTAAATATGACCTGTGTTTACTAAAATATAAAGCCATATTAAATGCTATCTAAAAGCTTGAAAATTATGCTGAGTCTCCGACTAAAAATGTTTTGACAACACAGTCATGTTTCCAATCTCCTCAGCTACTTAAACCTGTCAAGTAGAAAGCGTAGTTGTGTATATCAGTATGGTTTAGTGTTGATCACAACGATTATACGACCATTGCTCAGACTCAGTATTGTAAATTTGTATATAAAATTTTTTAATTGAGCACATTTTTAATACAGTTTGAATTTGGTTATGTAGACGTCGAACACGATCAACGAGCATTGTCGTATTTACAAGGTTATTTGTATATATAAACTTTCCGCCATATTAAAAATACTGAAATCTGCTAGGCGTTCTGAAGCGGTGACGTCACATCTAGGTCCCAGTCTCGTACTACATCCACGTTTTTTCTCGTGCTTGCTTCAGAACGACTGGGACTAGGCTCCATTACTGTCAAAGAAATAGCACAAACACGCTTATAAATCATTTGGCCCCAGGGCAAGTTTATCATGGTTGTAAACAGCATAAATTCCTATAGAATAAATAATCATGTTAAAAACAAAAATTCCTATAGAATAAATAATCAGAAAACGAGACCCGAGCGGGGACTGAGATTTTGCATGAAAGCGCAGTGCGGAGTCCTATTACACTGTCAAAGAAATGGCACAAAAACGCGTATAAATAATTTGATCCCCGGTGTGACGCGAAATTCCTGACTTGCGAAATATCTCACTATTGTAGAACTGCCCATGCGCAGACGATGCACATGAGTGACTTTGGCTCATACATTTCGCAACTCAACAGACAACACGTGTATTTATAAAGTCATTTTATTTATACATAAATTTTCAAACATCAATTCTACAACTGATCAACTGAATTGACACTATACCACTGATTGTGAACGTTAGCGTTCAGCGATAATTGTTATCCCCGAGCTGACGGCGCGAAGCGCCGTGTGAGGGTACTAATTCCCCCCCGGGTATTTACACCCGGGGAAACGAAAGCATTAGCCAAGTCTAAAGTTCATCAAATATCGCGGGCGTGACCGACGAACTTGAGTGGGTGGTCATCCTCACTGATCTCAAAAATATGGCAACTGTCATGGATAGCGAACACTGATTGCTCAAATTTAAAATTTGTTGTTGTATGACAAATGACGACTTCAACTGACAGATACTTCATGATAAGAATTTGATTTTTGCACTACAGTATTTTGTACGTTTGCGAAAAACATTGACAGCTTTCAAAGCAATTTGTTCTATAAAAAGTTTAATAAAACAATTACGGTATCAAATACGAATTGAAAAGATATGGAGCCAAATGAAGAGCGGCAAGGAAACGACAAGAAAGCCGAGCGTCTAGCGAAAAGGAGGGAGCGAAGACGACAACGTTTGCTCGAGGAGACTGCTGAGGAAAGAGAAGCTCGCCTGGGAAAGCGTAGAGAAGCCTGGGAAAAAAAAGACTGCTGAAGCGAAAGGTAACGGCTTGTCTTCACAACGCTATGTACCAATGATACTGCAGCTATACAAGTTGAAGTATGATATTCGACCCTCTATGTTCGATTATTTCTTCACAATTTTCCAATAAAGAGTTTGTCATGACACGCTCAAGTCAGTATATTAACCAGACTGTATTTTATTTATATCAGTTATCACAGCCACAGGCAATTTTATGCTGTCAAATACCGTCGGTTGCAACTAAGGGCATGAACAGTTGCAGATAAAACATTCTCTATTCTCATTAAAAAGCCTGTAAAGGTTTCCAGTAGGTTTCTAGCCCAAGATGTTCAGACCACACAAAGTTATGTTACTTATTATTGTACACATGGGAAACAACAATTAAGTGTTGTTGTTCTTGACAAACATTGAAGATTCTAATCACGCGAATGTTTTTATGAGCGACTGTTCATCGTTAGTTGCAAGCGACGGTACGTACAACATACTATGAACATTTTTCCGACTGTGACCGAATGTGCAACGATATATTTTTCAAAGTTGTTATCAATTCTTAAAATTTGTTTATAGTAAAACGGCCTGCTCAGCACTCACTACTCACGATGATTTCATTTAGAAATGCAGTTACCAGGAAAGGAATTGATTCTAAAATATGTAAATTTAAAAGCATTGGCTAACAGAATACTGAAAGCGATGTGAAGACAAGGTATAAACTTTTATAGTTGCTATTTGTTATAAAATCCTATAAATAAACCGATTCAACAATCATTTTGCCTCGAATTTGCATATTCTATGCTGCATGTTTATATTTTATTTTTATAGTATAAACATAAAATTGTAATACTATGAAATAAAATACATTTCTGTTTATTGACAAGTACTTATTTAATGTCTTCTTCATCCAGTGGTCAGAGTAAATTTCTACTTCTAGCAAGTAAATATTTGACAAGCAGTCTGGAATATAAGCACAGGAATAAGCACAATAAGCCATTTTATAGTAGCAATATCAAAAGTTTTTTCTTTTTCCATGACTTTTAATGCATCAGCCAAACCCAAGTGTGCCCATCGCCCTCGCCCAGCCATTTTCCTGTAAAGCACATCCCGGGGGTTGGGCATTTCCACTCGAACCTTAGCCCCGGGGGGGCATTTGAAATTAAGGATTTGGAGGTTTTGCGATCACTGATAACTTGATAATAATATAAAACAAAACACTACTATCAGCAACTTTTACAATCACTGATAACTTGATAATAATTTAAACCAGTCAAGTTGTAGTTTAAATAGAGAATAATACATGGGTGCGCGGAAATACCAGATTTATTTCGAGTATTGAACATGATATCTCACAAGTGAGCGCAGCGAACGAGTGAGATGTCATGTTCAACACGAAAAATAAATCTGGTATTTCCAACCACCCATGTATTTTTCTGTTTATTATATAAAGGACAGTCTTTGAAAAGCGATAATTTTTACAGAAAAGCGATAATTGAAAAGCGATAATTTTCACATGTGAGATTATCATGAATAATTTCACATGTGAGATTATCATTTTTATCAGTGCTCGAAATCTCTATAAAACACTATACTTTATATAATAAAAATTCATAAATTTGAACCACGCTAAAGCATAACAACAGCAAAATACTCTAGAGTATGATGCACAATATTTTGGGAGGTGAAATACATGAACAATAAATCAGAGAGTGTTTGCTTGAAACTCACTGGGGGGGGGGGGCAACACCCCTGATAATTGCTCTTTGTTGCTGTTACTGCTCATGAGGAATTTCAGGTAGATTGCCAGTGCATTTTTAGGTAAATTTAAATTAATTTGCAGAAGATTTTCAGGGGAATTCAGGTAATTCTCAGAGCATGAGAAAGTGAATTTGGAAAACAACTGTATTTTCGGAAAAATTATTATATGTCCTGAAAAATGTTTGTACATCTGGAAACCTTTTCGTAACCACCCCCCCCCCTCCCCCTCTATCTAACCTCACACAGCCCCTGAGACAAAGTGCTCGCAACGGCACTGAGTATACATCTTTTGAAAACAGGCGAGGGGTTATTGCATGCATGTATTTCTAGTTATTATTATTATCCCCGAGCCGACGGCGCGAAGCGCCGTGCGAGGGTATTAATTCCCCCCTGGCTATTTACATCCGGGGAAACGAAAGCATTAGCGAAGGCTAAAGTTCATCAATCATCGCGGGCGCTCACCAACGATCGACGATCTTGTGTGGGTGGTCGTCACTGAGCTATACTATATTACTGGAGGACCTGCTCAGGATAAAAAAGTGTCAGCAAAAACATGGCGGGTCTGACGCCATTGCCATGACTACTGGTCCCTAGAATCATGGCAACTACCACAACCCAACCGCGATCCTAAGCTTTCGACAATGTACTTCACCCCCCTGGTTTCAGCCAAAAAATGTTGTTTTCGAGGTAAAAATCTCATTGAAAATCTTGATATTTTTATCCAAGTTTGCTTGATTTACAACGGACACTGCCTTTTTGCGCCGCTCGTATGTATGAAAACTCTTAAACAAGAACTAGAAGAATATTTTTATTCCCCGGTAAGATATTTGAATATTTCTAGATTCTAGCTTGCTTGATTAAACTCGGTAGAAATACAAATCCCCGTACGAAAAATGGTTGGGAATTCTGTAATTTTATTGTTCTTGTGATTTACCACTAGCCTCTGTGTTTTCATATGGTTTTAAAGGCTGCTTGTGGTGTTAAAATCCTTACTGTGCACTTATATATTGATTTTAATAGTACTACAGATTTCAGTGTTATAGAGATACGGTATATTAAAGCAAATTTTCCCTGACAAACTCGGTGATATATATCCTTGCCAGGTTCTTGTAGCAGTTATTTATAATTTCATACTGTGTAGTTATATTAAATGTCACTTCTACAACAGGCAAACTGAGAAATTGCTTTGCTAGGCCAAAGATAATGTATCAAGTTCAAACCATTCAAATGATTCAATACCCATTGCAATCAAGCAATAACCATAAACCTCTGAATATATAAGCCCCAATGACAGACCCCAAATATAAGCCCTCCTGTGTAGAACGGCCACCATAAGAAATTCTGAATATAAGCCCTCTCCCGAATTTAAGTCCCTCAGTCTGTGTTAGCCCATGGACTTATTTTTGGACAGGTATTTTTTAATGCAGCAAAAGGATCCATTCCAACAGCTCAGCCCATCAAAATGCTAACGAATGCATACAAGCATTCAGAGGTTTACATGGTACATTCATCTGACCAACATAGTTTGTCAGAGTTCTATAAATCCCACAGCCATTAGACTTGTAGTTAAGTATTTGTAGGAATGAAGGGTGTGCACGTGCCAGCCAATGCATATTCTCTCAATCACTGTCCTTGGCATTGACCAAAATTGTGCCCTGACAATTAACCAATCAAATTGATGATTGATAACATGTTTGAGAGCATCTTCAGTGGGAGTGTTACTGTTCCCAGTATTGGAGTAGAGCCCAACTGTTCAGTTAGACATTATTTATGAACTTTCTCTCTTAGATCTGCATGCATTAGATTATTTTTGATATATTCTAATGTAAAATGAAACTTTGGGATAGTTAAGAAATACAATTAATCCATTTATAATGGACAATTGTCGTCTTGACAAGTAAAATTTCCTGGCATATTAGACAGGCTTATAAATGCCAGAACCTATATATGTGAGTCAATTTATTTGAAATACCATGATATTAATTAACCATTAGGTTGCATTGTGCCCTAATGCACCCTACTTTATTATTTTACTCTGTCTAACACCAGACAGTTGTGGACTGGAGAGCCATGCGTTAACATATCAATAATGTCTAAGTGAACAGTTTAGGCTCTGCTCTACAGTAAATTTCCCTGTAATCGGAGTCTGGGATCTGTGACTCAATACATCTTCAGTGTCTTCATATGATACTGTCACTATTTTATATGTATAATGGACATTTCTCATTCAAGGCGAAACTGATGTAAGTCATGTGGACAAGAAATTAATACAAGCCAGACCTAACTGGCAGAACTAACAATGACTTTTCTCTATAATTTTGTGGGAATGTGTTATATTTACTCTGTACAAACAGCCAAAAAATGATGCATGAGCTCTAGTTTTAATAATACTGTATTATATATTTTAAAATTATTCACTGCATGGTCAAAGAATAATTATGAAATTAGCAATTTTAATTAAAATAAATAATATACAAAATCAAGCAAATTTTTGTCTTTAATTAATTTTGAAACATTACTGCAATACATGTTTCTTGGTATGGAGTTTCACTAACAACAGGGGCATGAACTCTAGCCTCCTCCACAGGCATCTCACCCGAGGAATTGAGTGATGGGAACCCATTGCAGGCTAAAACGCAAACAGGAAGGGGAAAATGGGCGTACGGGAAGGGAAAAATTAGGGGGGGGGGAGAAATTTGCCCGACTTTTTCGGATTGTGCCAGAGTTCCAAACTTGTCCCATTTATTTTTATAATAAGCCAATATTGCCCGACTGTGAAGCGAATATTGCCCAACTGGCTTTATTTGCCCAACAAACTGGGGGACTGCTGCCCCCCTCGCCCCCTGCCAGGTACGCCCATGCCTGCGGAGGAGGCTCAGAATAGATTATAGCGCCATAGGGGCTATGAATATGGAAGCCAGGTTGGCCTAGTTAGGAGAATAATTTATTATTTCTTTGCCGACACAATTCTATTGTTTTGACAATATTTTCATGACCGATGTTGTTTTGACTTTATTTTGAACAAGTCAGTCCAGTTAGTGTTCCCGCCTTCCTGGTGTAACTGAGAGCTTGCCTTGTTCAGGTGAGATCTGAAAACTGAGCCAGTCAGGTTGTCCATACAATTTGAAAGGAATTTCCACTATAAAAATAACCACACAGTGAGGTCTTGCTTACTGGCCTAGCTGTCACATTAACAACCCTTACCAAAAATATGCCAGCACTTGAGTCAATTAACTCAATACTCATAGGGATGGGACAAACAAGTTAATGGATGGCCTTTTAAAGATACATACAACAAACTATCAGAGCACACAATATACAAACTTAGGCAAAACATGCATTAATTTCTCAAACAGCTGACCAGCCTGAGCTTTGTCCTGCACCAGTTCACCACAAGCTTATGCATGACAAACCCGGCCTTGGCTAAATCTATATATAAAACCTTACTTCCCTCTTTAATATACTAGCACATCATAGTTTCATGTCAAATATTTGTCAAATTCATATACATGCACAACCATTAATTCATTGGGATTGAGGGATGAAATTATTATATTTTAAAGTTATAAAAAGGTTCGTCTACAACCACATTATAAATACTCGTGGCTTATTTTCTAAAAAATAGAGTACATTCTACCATTTATTCCTAACATTTTTTCATGAAATATTTAAAATAGTAATGTGAATTTTGAAATATTTATAAATACCTGTTTATAGTCTGATAAATACGGATGTTTGCTCTGGCTTGAAGTATCGTTTTTGTCCACATTTCGGCTTTCGCGAGGTTTTAATAGTTGTTTGTTGTCTTTCACGCTCCACGGACGACAATGAACGTGTACGGCTTCCACACCTTTGAACAAATGGTCAACAGTCGAAAAAATATGTCGAAAATATCAAAACAACAAGTATTCACTGCAAAAAGCCGAAATATTTTTATAAAAACCAGGGGGGGGGGGTGAAAACTGTGGCGGGCTCATATTTGAGCCTTGTTCAGTGGCAATTACTATGAATTTAGGGACCAGTAGTCATGGAAATGGCGTCATTTTCACTCAAAATCCGCCATGTTTTTGCGGACACTTTGTTAACTGAACGAAGTATAGGAGCAGGTACTCCAGTTATTATACAGCTCAGTGGTGGTCATTCTCACTTATCTCAAAAATATGGCAAGCAAGATTTCATTTTAAAAGACATATATTTGGAAAATCGTTTCATATACAACAAGCTTGAAGCAATATTGTTTGAAGAAATGAGAATAATTGGTTTACTACGGGAAATCGTGAAATATACGGCAAGTTTGCTTTGAATATTTTTAAAATGTTTACGAACTTTGTTGCTTTAACTTTTTGCGTAATAAAAAACATGAATTATAGAAGCTCTAAGTTTCATAAATTACCGTTTAATTTGAGAAAAAATCTTAAAATGTAAAGGCGAACAAATTGATTTGAAGACAGAACTGAAATTACCTAACAATTTGTTTTATTTGTATTAAACTTATCATGTTTTGTTAAGTAAAAACAGTTTATCGGCAAAATGTAGTTTAGTTGAATGAACATTTCAAAACATTTTACGAAGCGTTTCAAGTTAAATTTTACATTAAATCAAACCTCACAAAATGCAAAATAATTACCTACAGTATATATTTCGGAAATTTATTGTTGTATAGTTAAAAGTACAAATCTTTCAATTATTTTGCAATTTTGTACAAAAAATATGAAGATAAAAATTTAAGAATGTCGTGTAGTCATGGCAACACTTGAGCGCGAGCCTGCGTTCAGTGCTGGTCATTTCTGAATACTTCATGTTTAATGTATGACAAATATTGGCGAGGCGTTACTGCATGCATGTATTTCTAGTTATTATTATTATTATTATTATTATTATTATTATTATTATTATTATTATTATTATTATTATTATTATCAAGAAATCAATAAAAGTATCAATACCATGGCAACAGTGATATACAATTACTTCAGTGATAATTATGGATTTGTTCCTGCCGACAATAACAACGAATTTGAATCAAAGTATAAGTCATGTTCGGCTAAGGAGCTTAAAAAAAGTATTAAAAAAATTAATGTGCGAAAACCGTGATCTGAAAGAAATCAAATTTGTTGCTAAAAAGCTGCGTTGCCTTCTTAGTAAGAATAACACCGACAATATGCTGATGCCAACGCGTCAGATAACATTGATCACGACAAGTTATTCAATAATAATTTCTGGGGTAACGTTAAAAAATTTCTCAAGAAAAAAACAGAATCGTTTCCAATGTACAGCTTACTTTACTAAGACACTTTCCACAGTTATTCCATATAAAACTTTCAACATTCCTAGCTGGATTCCCAAGTTTAATTCCCCAACAACAACATTATTTAATCTTGAGAATGCTGTTCTTAGGGTTTGCATAATTGTAATCCAAGTGAGTATATATATATATATATATATATATATATATATATATATATATATATATATATATATATATATATATATATATATATATATATATATATATATATATATACATACATTTTAAGACTTGACAAGGAACGACTGCGAAAAATACAGCACAAGGTCCTCTGGAAGGAATTGAACCTACGGCCCTGCGATTCCGTTGCAGCGCTCTAACCAACTGAGCTACAGAGGCCAGCTGTTGAGCTGTAACCGTAAGTTCATGTATATATAGGTGATCGGGTGTGCGGGTTGCGATAAGGTGGACTTCAATGATCTGGTTTCTTGCACTTCACTTCACTTGGTGGTATTAATATTAGAATGTTGTTCTTAGGGTTTGTAATCCAAGTGAGTATATATATACATTTTAAGACATGACCAGGAACGACTGCGAAAAATGCAGCACAAGATCCTCTGGTAGGAATTGAACCTACGGCCCTGCCATTCCGGTGCAGCGCTCTGACCAACTGAGCTACAGAGGCCAGCTGTTGAGCTGTAACCGTAAGTTCATGTATATATAGGTGATCGGGTGTGCGGGTTGCGATAAGGTGGACTTCAATGATCTGGTTTCTTGCACTTCACTTGGTGAGTATTAATATTAGAATGCTGTTCTTAGGGTTTGTAATCCAAGTGAGTATATATTATATACATTTTAAGACATGACCAGGAACGACTACGAAAAATGCAGCACAAGGTCCCCTGTTAGGAATTGAGCCTACGGCCCTGCGATTCCGCTGCAGCGCTCTAACCAACTGAGCTACAGAGGCTAGCTGTTGAACTGTAACCGTAAGTTCATGTATATATAGGTGATCGGGTGTGCGGTTTGCGATAAGGTGGATTACAAACCCTAAGAACAGCATTCTATTATTAATACCACCAAGTGAAGTGCAAGAAACCAGATCATTGAAGTCCACCTTATCGCAAACCGCACACCCGATCACCTATATATACATGAACTTACGGTTACAGCTCAACAGCTGGCCTCTGTAGCTCAGTTGGTTAGAGCGCTGCAGCAGAATCGCAGGGCCGTAGGTTCAATTCCTACCAGAGGACCTTGTGCTGCATTTTTCGCAGTCGTTTCTGGTCAGGTCTTAAAATGTATATATATACTCACCTGGATTACAAACCCTAAAAACAGCATTCTAATATTAATACCACCAAGTGAAGTGCAAGAAACCATATCATTTAATCTTGACCCTCCGACCTATAATGAGATTACAAATGTCATTCGAAAGATGAAACCGTCTGGCTCACCGGCCGTGCCCTCTCGACCAAATATCTGTTATCTGTCTTAAGCGCTGCCCATATCTACGTACTTATTTAACTGAAATTATCCATGTTGCCTGGTCATCTGGTATTGTTCCATCAGAATGGAAAAAAGCGTGCACGATATTGATTCACAAAAAAGACGAAACTGACAATCTCGCTAACTTCAGACCAATAACTCTAGAATCTGTTCCGCTCAAAGTTTTTACGTCGTGTCTTCGTAACAAAATTTTCGCTTTCATATCTCAAAACAATTACATAGAACATGACATCCAGAAAGGTTTTACCCCAAACGTTGCAGGAACTGTTGAACATACAGCCCATATGGCGCACATAATCAACACAGCCCGTATAAAACAAAGGTCACTTGTAATCATTTTACTCGATCTGAAAAACGCATTCGGTGAACTATACATCACAACCTTATTTACAAAGTTCTTCAGTATCATCATATACCTGATCCTATAAATGAACTAATCCGGAGTCTTTATACTAACTTCCAAACATCTATTATAACTGAAAAATTCAGTACCCCTTTCATTACCGTCGGCCGTGGCGTTTTACAAGGTGACTGCCTTAGTCCACTCCTTTTCAATATGTCCTTTAATACCTTCGTACAACACATTAAGTCTGAATCATTCCTGCAGCTTGGTTTTTGGAAATTTAATAAAACTGGTATTCCGTGTAATCCAATTCATTGGTTCCAGTTTGCAGACGAGGCGGCTATCATTAGTAGCCAAGAAAAAGAAAATCAAATCCCACTCAATCGCTTCTCGGTATGGTGTCAATGGGCCAATATGATTATACGTGTTGACAAGTGCTGTACGTTCGGTATTAAAAAACACTCATCTAAATCTGTTCAATATCAACCTAAATTGTTTATTAGCCACCTACTTGTACCCCGTACCGAAACTGGTGAATCTTTCCGCTTCCTTGGACGTTATTTTAATTTCAACATGTCAGATGAAAAACACCAATCGGATATATGTGACTTGTTTAATAATATCATATCTAAAATGGATGAATTACATTTGCACCCCCGAAATAAAATCCTGCTATACAGTCGCTACTTGCTCTCGAAAATCTCATGGGACTTCACAATAACTGATATATCTCAAACATGGGTTTGC
>CACRXK020001956.1:27061-47691 GCA_902702795.2 Paramuricea clavata | reverse complement strand
ATATATTTTAAATATATGTGTACAGTTTAGTTCGGGTATGCACCGTGTCTCTACGCTTAATTTAATTTTGAGCATTTTTATCTTGACTTCCGACTTGTGAATCGATTGATTCTTTCCTACCATTTGAGGCACGTTGCATGCTTACTGACTAAATTAAATTACATTTTTATGAATTATAAATTAATGGTCTATTTATCATCGTTGTAACGTGCATGTATATATTTGTATATTTTTGTACAATTTAAATATTGACAATAATTAATATTGTAAATAATTGTAATTCTGATGCAGGACCCCACTGAAAAACACGTAAGTGATGTGGGTATCCTGGATAAATATAATTATTATTATTATTATTATTAAGTATAAAAAGTGATATGGTGATGAATATAAATGATTGTTGTAGGATCACTGTTAACATCATTTGAAATAGTTCAAATTAGAAGTGTTTATTTAATAGCCATTTTACATTATAATATATTATTGAGCAATTTTCAAACAATATTATATAATTATTAAATTCCCAAGCATAAATTAAACCTACCGCTAGTAAATTTGGCTGTAACTGTGAAAAACCAAGTGTCATAACACCACTTTCAACATGAAATACTCTTTCAGGATACTATACAAAACACAATCCTGGACTTAGTGATGCACAAATACGTATGTATATACAGAAATGGTGATAATATGGAGTACAAATACACCACTAGGAAAGGAGAATCAGCAGTTAAGTTACACCACACAGTAAGCTTGTTCAATCAGCAAAATAAGTTTGAACAACATGACAATAATATTTTTCAGCGAAACTGAACCCCAAGGGTCTTTTCCCAGGGACATGGTACTCGTATCACGCTATAGCGGGGAAGTTGGCTTTGAATACACGTTCGTACCCCCAGGGATCATTAATATTATTCAGTGCTGAATACATGTTCGTACCTCCAGGGATCATTAATATTATTCAGTGCTGCATACATGTTCGTACCTCCAGGAGTGATTAATATTATTCAGTGCTGAATACACGTTCGTACCCCCAGGGATCATTAATATTATTCAGTGCTGAATACACGTTCGTACCTCCAGGGATCATTAATATTATTCAGTGCTGAATACATGTTCGTACCTCCAGGGATCATTAATATTATTCAGTGCTGAATGCACGTTCGTACCTCCAGGAGTGATTAATATTATTCAGTGCTGAATACACGTTCGTACCCCCAGGGATCATTAATATTATTCAGTGCTGAATACACGTTCGTACCTCCAGGGATCATTAATATTATTCAGTGCTGAATACATGTTCGTACCTCCAGGGATCATTAATATTATTCAGTGCTGAATGCACGTTCGTACCTCCAGGAGTGATTAATATTATTCAGTGCTGAATACACGTTCGTACCCCCAGGGATCATTAATATTATTCAGTGCTGAATACACGTTCGTACCTCCAGGGATCATTAATATTATTCAGTGCTGAATACATGTTCGTACCTCCAGGGATCATTAATATTATTCAGTGCTGAATGCACGTTCGTACCTCCAGGAGTGATTAATATTATTCAGTGCTGAATACACGTTCGTACCCCCAGGGATCATTAATATTATTCAGTGCTGAATACACGTTCGTACCTCCAGGGGTCATTAATATTATTCAGTGCTGAATGCACGTTCGTACCCCCAGGGATCATTAATAGTATTCAGTGCTGAATACACGTTCGTACCCCCAGGGATCATTAATATTATTCAGTGCTGAATGCACGTTCGTACCCCCAGGGATCATTAATATTATTCAGTGCCCGAGAGCAAAATTCCTAAGTTCAGAATGTGCAAAAATGCATCGTATTTTAGGTTTTCAGAGCTAAATATCCTTTTTAATGAGATTTCAAAATGTATACCTAAACAAATTCAAAAGGTGCCTGCGATCGCGCGCATTTTAATCATGTATCCCAGAAAATGTTAAAAGTGAAGAAGAACATGAAGTTAATGATGAAATTCGGAGGTTACAGAACAAGGATTCTCAAAAGTTGTTAATTGTTGTTTCTCAAAGTTTTTCAAAAGTTGTGTATTGAAAACAAAGGTCACTTTTACGGGGCCACTTTTACGTATTTTTAATGTTTTTAAACTAAGCCAAAACCAATCAGCAGCGGTTTATTTAGAGCTATAGCTATGTAAAACTGTGGCAATCGATACACCAGGCGGAAATCTTAGTTTAAAGATAAAGAGCAGAGCCCAGCAAATAACTTCAAAACCAAACATAATAAAAGTAAAAAATTTATTAGCTAACGTTTCGTTGTTTACAATACAACATCTTCAGAGCAATCTAAATGAATTTACAGGGTATGGTATATATATGTACAAAATAATGGTTTAATATTACAAAAATGGTTACATAGTTTGAAAAAACAAATGAATAAAAAGAAAGGAAAAGAACTTATCAGTAACTAGTTAATAAGTAAAGATTAATGTTTAGTGCATTAGTATAGTTAAGGTTAATATTACATTTTTAAAATAACTCAAGAGGGGTAGATCTAATATTAGCATTAAGGATAGGGTTAAGTTGAGATATTAATAGGCTTTCACGGATAAGAAGATCCCACTCAGAAGTGCCTGCATGATGATAGGATTTTGAAATCAGAAGCGGAGACTGGGTGTTTGTGCATGTGAGCGAGTATACTAGACATGGTTGAGATAAACCATGATATTAACCATGATATTAATCATTATATTTATTGATATTGATATTTATATTATTATTATTTGTTGATATTAATCATGGTTGAGGTAAACCATTATTCTGTAAATATATATACCATACCCTGTAAATTCATTTAGATTGCTCTGAAGATGTTGTATTGTAAACAACGAAACGTTAGCTAATAAATTTTTTACTTTTATTATGTTTGGTTTTAAAGTTACTTGCTGGGCTCTGCTCTTTATCTTTAAACTATAGCTATGTCGTAAGTTCATAACCGCAAAATGTTTAGTCAAAATAACCCGCTGGTGATTGGTTTTGGTTGGTTTGAAAACATTAAAAATATGCAAAAGCGGTCTCGGTTTTCCCGTTCGAGCTGTAAAAATTTAGAATTGAATGCTATCTGTTTTCTATCTAGAACAAATAAAAACTATACAAGGTTCACTATAATATATTTATAGACCTTTCACTCGGGGTATTCCTCGGGCTATTTCATTCCGCAGCGCCAAGAGTATTTTTGTGCATGGAATATACTCTTCGGTGTAAAACTGATAAATACAGTTAATAGTAAAAACAATAGTTTAATCACCGAATTACAACACTGTATTAGAGGCTGGCCATTTAACTTTTCAGGTAAGGCCCTAGGTATTTTGGTTACATGAGTGATTGTCATTGATGTATGCTATGACTAGCCTTTTTAGAGGGAAACTGCGAGCATGATATTTTATTCTCTCCACGGTACCGACACACCAACATCCTGCTCCAAGCATGTTTTTCTGATATTTCGTTCACGAATCCCCCCACCCCCGTTCACGAATCTCCGCATTCCAGCTTAACGCACCACGGAGGTGTTATATCGAATGCGCGTATTACTGTAACCACTGAAAGCGTAACAAATTACCTCAGGATTTTTCAATGACCAGCAACAGGCAATACCACCTTTTTGATTGGAAAACTCAAATTCTCCATAACCAACGGCAAGAATGTCCTAAAGTGCCAGGATGTAACAATATGTTATCTCTTCATTATTTAATTACAAGTAGAACAACTGACACACAAGTGAGTACACAACACACACACCCTCGCAACATATCCATGTGTTTCACAATATAACTGTTGAAGATATGACTTCAAATATATCCTTTCAATAATTACGTCACCAATCAATCCTTGATCCGGGAGCCTCGTTCTCACGAATCGTGAGTGAATAGTCTTTCGTCTTCATTCATGACAACGTGAAGCTCACAGGCCAGAAAAGAATTCGTGACGTGATTAACGAAAGAGTGCATTTGATTAACGCTGCAAGTTTTAAACTGAGATAGGAACAAATGCTTCGATGTGTTCAACTGTCTTTTAACTGTGTTGCGTTCAACCGTGTTTCATGCATGTTTCCTGTTGGTCGTATTCTTACTATCAAAACATTTTAGTTGTCTGTTTTTCTAGTCAACTCTATTAACTAGGGAGGTTCAATATACGTATGAAAGCTGCGGACACTGGAAAAAAAAATGAAATCCATACTACGAAATTTGCAATTGCACCACTAAATCCATAGTATATCCATCCTATTTCCTTACTATATCCATACTATGGAAATATACAATTATTATATGGATAACCAAAACCCATTCTATTTCCAATAAAGGTCCTGACAATTTCCATTCTATGACCTTCTATGGATTTTCAAAATGTTTTCCAGTGGTATTGAGAGGGATTCAAGTAAAACTTCGACGTTTCGAGGAAAGGCCCTTTACTTCTACCCACTCAATCCACGCCTCTTTGGTGTCACTACCAATATATGTATCGCATTCCAATTATTGGCACATACCAATATACGTATCAAATTCAATATAAATATCGTATTGCAAATGTTAGTTTTGGTTGGAACTACCTGAAGACTAAAAGAGTCGGACGTTTCAAGCGAAGGCTAGCTATCATTACTAACTGTAATGAAATATTCCGACGAAATGCCTTTACTCGAAACTAAGATAGAAGTGTATATTCATTAACCCTTTTCAGGTTGGTCATTTATCATTTATGACGAATTCTGGACTGAATTAAAACTACTAACCGGATTTTGGGGATTCCAGGCCATACAGCTGACATTACGTCCTTTAGTCATTGAACAAGAGTAAGTCCACAGTTTATCCAAGTTAGGACCCAGCTCAGTCAAACTGATTACCGGCGAGGGAAGTTTGTCTGGATCTTTTTCTACTTTTTCATCGATATCTGTATTACAGAATAAAATTACAATTATAATACTCACACACTCATGTTTTGTACTTCATCATAGTGTAAGTTACCACAATGAGCCAATCGAAACGCAGCGTATCATACTCCATGATCCTCCATAAACATAGCACTCGTTAACTCATGAAGAAACGCCAAAGGAAATCATGATATTGAAAGAGCATTAATTTGTATCGGATACAAAATTTCTGCTTATGATTTACCTAAAAACTTTAACTTCACTTTCCTCACAAAATATCTTATCTTTTTATTATTGAAGAATAAGAACGTTGTCATCAAGACAAATCACATCACAAACCGCGGATTATGTATATTATAACACGGCGTATGCTATTATCATGATGTATCGTCCCTTACCATATGATATTGTACCTTAACATATGGTATTGTACCTTAACATATGGTAAAGTACCTTAATCTATTTTAGTACATATCTTACTGCACTTTACAGCATTGAAGCTAGAGCTAACTACTGTATCGAGCGGCAATTTTACATTAAAAGACATGATAAGATCTATTATCTTGGTCAATCTAATACCTGGAACCACGGCAAGACCACGATATCTCGCTTGTCTAGCTTGAAAAGTGTTCAACGAAATCACCCTCTCCATTGTAAACAGATCTTTTCTTAACGTTTCAGTCTATAGTAGATAGAAGATACGTCATACTTGTTAGTGGTAAAGTAATAGTGGAAAACAGTACACTATGCGTTGTGGTCAAAGTTGTTGTCTGAGAGTATGGCGCATGCTTTGTAGGGTTGGCAGTTGCTATCTGCCGTAAGAGTGTCTTCACATCCTTGACCTTCACACATCCAATTGAGAATTCATCGTAACTTTAGATCGCTGCCTCTGTTGAAGAAACTAGACAAACGTTGGTTCACAAATGTAATTTGTTCATGGTTTAATGAGATAACTAATTTTCGCATTCATTCATATTATGACTTACTTTTAATAACGGATGATTTGGATCGTTGGTTACTGTTCCATCACTTTCACCTTCACTATCTTTCTTTTCATCTTTGCTTGATAAATCATCTTCTGAAAGTTTCGTCATTATGCTCACTTGACTTCCTACATTCATACATGTAATTACCAAAATCAATGCGCCAGGATCGTGTGAAACAACTAATAATATTGGTGGCAGTGTAGCAACCAATGGCTTTACCTTTTGTTATTAAAGTCAGAATTTACGGCATAGCTATATTGGACCAGTGTTCTTCATACAATTATGGTTTATTTCACTGCTCATTTTCTAATTATATCATGCACTTCCAGAAAAGGTATCCAGAGGTGACCGTGGATAACCGGATATGAATAGGACACAATTTCAAACTCAGCTATATATGCAATTGATGCATGAAGGGAATAGATTTAACATGCATTAATGTTTTTGATGTTACTCTGAGTGTATGTCTACACCGGGCAGGCTGAAAAGTTAGCCTGACCACGGTGGGAATCGAACCCGCGACCTACGGGACCAAGTCTGCTCGAGTGTGTGGTATTTCGGAACTAAGTATAGTACCTTCGATACTAATGTGTTCTATGATCATGATATTTTATCATGCACTAGCTGTAATGAGTATCACCAAACATTACCAAAATAATTTACATCACTTCCTCACTCTTATAACTGTCAGGTGATTACCATCTCTGCAAAATTGTGCTCAGAAACGTTGTGTGGAGATTTTAGATTTTATTTTTGTGGAGGTAGCCGCCAATCTTGGAATGGATCTTAATCTATGGTCACGGTAATTTCAAGCTTAGGTAGTGACTCCATATTGGAGTAGCTAGTTTTCATTATCATTTCCCCAATATCTTACCACTAAACATGCTTCCAGACAACGCACTTCCAGTACGTATAGCTGGTGATGAAGTACTTCCACTGTCAACATCAGCTGCACTGCCTCTCTCAGCACTTGTTGGTCGACTTAGACTTATATGGTCTGCACCACTTGCCTCCTCGTCTGAAAATATCAATTCAATATTGGACATCTGTTTTAGCGCTGTGTTAATTTGGCATATAGTAAGTAACTACCTTGCTACACAGCTTCAGGGTTGCCAATATAATTTGCAGTACGAGGCGTTTTGAAAGAAGTGGGCAGCAATGTGGTGCTGAACGTACAACTTCCCTTTCGGGAAGGGGGAATCCGAGTGCCAGTGTAGATAGTTCCAATAATAACAAAGCTTCGGTTGCTAGAGATGTATATGCCTGAAAAATACAAGAAATTCGAATTTCTCCTTAATATATTTTTCAGGTAGACATTTGCAATCTCTATCAACTGAAGCTTTGTTGTTATGCTGGGCTCCTATTTTCATCATAAAAGATGGCTCTTAAAGCGTAGCAACAAATCGTTGCACACTAATTATAACATCGTTTGCAAGAGCATACAAGACAGATCTGCATGTGTTCGATCTGACACTATGAAGTGAAGTGGATATGTGCCAGCTAGGCCCACCTGTCTTTATTTCAGTTAAAGTACTGCAAGTTAATACCTTTGTTCTCGCTGGCCGACTCTGCATAAACATCGTGCATGTCCCATGTTGTGGCCATACAACCTACCTCCTGAAATAAGAATCAAAGAAATTATAAAGATACTGGTGGTGCAATCAATCATGAATATGGAGGTGATTTCTATGCCAAGCTTGCACTATCGTGTCGCAGGTGCTATAGTCAACCACCCGTTATGAAGGAAATGAGAAAATGCATGACGTGCTAACTCTTTTCATTCTGTATCAAATTTACATCTGATCAAATGCGCTTTACATCAAGTACCACGCCCACCAAATTACATACTTGGCCTAGACTATTTTATTTTTACAACAATTGTGATATCAATTTCTTAACTGTGTTTATCCTAACCTACCCTGTCAAATTTTCCTATGCGAGGAAACCGTTCAAACGTACTCAGAGGTTAAAGGCGCATGCTCTGCCGACTACGCCACGACTATTCAAGTCTAATACGTCTATTCTTGGTCATACAGCCTCGTTTTCGTGATATTGTGTTTACAACCTTTTATCATAGATAATCTAAAAGATCTTTACATAATTAGGTCATGAGTAACAAGGTAAAGGGCTCTAAAGGCGGATTTCCAGTCCTCGCACGAAGGAGTGCATGCATGAGCACTTTCGTCCAATCACAATGCTAAACAGTTAATTTTAATTAGATGCAAGCACTCGCAGCGAGGAGCTTCGTGCGAAGACTGGAAATCCGCCTTAAGTCGAGATCTCAATCATGAAAACGAGGGTACTTTCCGAAAAGGTGTATTGTTTGTGGTGATTGAGACTTGAGAGATTTGGTTGAAAACTATCTGCTGCTGTATAGCGGTTACTGAAAATACTGGTGACAACTTCATTAACAAGTCATAAAAAGCCCAAGGTAATTGGCTTCTGCTGTTGTCGTGTCCTACAGACCTTACCGATTATTCTCTTTTACACAATGGCCTCGTTTTCATGTCAAATACTTACTCATGTGTTGTGCTTAGTAGTGTTGAAAATTACTTTGTTATTGAGCCTAAGAACAGCAAGAAACAAATTCGTCCAGGAAAACATGGGAATATAATCTTTATCTGCTCCTGACATGCTAAAATAAGTTAACATGGAAACGAGGCCATTGGGTAAAAGAAAATAATCGGTAAGGTCTATTGTTGTTAAAGTAGAACTATATGTTTGCTGTTTGTAGGTTGTCGATGTCAGTGTCTCATGTTTTTATGTTGTGTTTGTGCTTAGCGAAGTGAAATAAATAAATAGAAAATCTGGAACATACGTTTTGTGTAACAGGAACAGTTTGTAATTCTTTATTCTTTGGCTCATTATTAAATGTTTGCATTCCTCTCTCAACAAAACTATCATTGCCAGGTCTAGTTTTTAATGCCTAACAAAATATAATGTATGTTTAGTAATGGCTTCGTATAAAGACAATATATATAGCAAATATTTTGTGAGCACCTGAAAATGGCTGAAATGTTCAGTTTAGTAAAAAAATAGAACAACAATTGTATTTTTCCTACAAGAACATTTCTGGCCATTTAAATCATCTGCATGCCATAATCTTTTGAATTGCAGTTTGCAAAGATTTTGGAGCAATGTTTCGTACCCAGGCGGAAATAAAAAAATTCTGTAGAAAACTAATTAACGTCGATCAAAAATATGGATAATTTTTTGAAGGCACGTGAACAAGTTATGTAAGGAAATTGAAACCATGTGTCTTGCCGTAATTGGCATAGGATATCATTGCCGTGCATGACGTTTATAAAACGTTCTATAAACAAAAACAAACAAATTTATTTATGGTCAAAATGAAGTATATACAAATTATCATTGCCTGCAAATAGCAAAGGCTAATCGAGGCAGGCAATGAATAGATAATTAATTGAAATTATAATGTTGAAATTATAATGAAATTATAAATAAGTTGATGATCTCTCCCCCTCAGTGCCAATTATCTGTGCATTAAAAGTACGTTTAGTTAATATGCTCTCTGGATCGATTCAAAAGATAGAAAAATCAAAAATACAAACACAATACGCACTAATTTCCTTACTCTAGACATTTATCTATTTCCTTTAATAGATCTGTTTGATTGATTCTACCTTAGTAATTGCAACAAGAAACCCAGGGTTTCTTTCTTGACCCAGTAACATCATGCAATAGGAATTGTAAAATTTAACGTCACCCACGACTACACGGCAAAAAACGCCGAGCCCGTTGTTCGACAGGACTGAACAATGTTTTGCTGCCCACGTTGTTCACACTTGTCAGCAATATTGAACAATGTTGTTGAGCCTGAATCGGGTGTAACAATATTGTTCAATATTGTTGACAGCTATGAACAATGTGGGCAGCAAAACATTGTTCAATCCTGTTTTCATCAGTATTGCATCAACCTGAGCGTTTTTTGCCGTGTACAACGTGAATGGTTGTTCCAGTTTTTGTGTCTTTCAATTAGATACACGTACATGGTGAGAAAATTCAGTAATCATGCACTGTTCAAGTTGAGATCAATAGGGTAACTACTCACATCACTTACGACTACAGTTAACATTTCCATAGCGTAAGTTTACATGTGGATGTAATCAAATGCGCTTTACATCAAGTATTACGCTTACCTAATTACATACCTAGCCTAGATTATTTTATCTTTACAACAATTGTGATATTACTTTCTTAACTGTGTTTATCCTAACCCACCCTGTCAACTTTCCCTGTGGGAGGAAACCAGAGCACCCTGAGAAAACCCACGGATTTCGGCAGAGAGTTGACTCACTCTTTTCACATGAGTCCGTAGCGAGAATCGAACCAACAGATTGAGAAGTGAAAGGCGATTGCTCTGACGACTGCGCCACCGAAACTCCTCACTTCAGCATCTCGTTGGGATCAGTGTATCATTGAGATACTCACTTCAGCATCTCATTGGGATCAGTGTATCATTGAGATACTCACTTCAGCATCTCATTGGGATCAGTGTATCATTGAGATACTCACTTCAGCATCTCGTTGGGATTAGTGTATCATTGAGATACTCACTTCAGCATCTCATTGGGATTAGTGTATCATTGAGATACTCACTTCAGCATCTCATTGGGATCAGTGTATCATTGAGATACTCACCTCAGCATAGCGTAAGTTGGCATCTCTTACAGATTGAGCAATATCACTTTCCTCACTAATACTTGTTCCAGGAATATCTAACAACCATATCGTCTCTGTTTCTTCCAAGGTTAGCTCAACCTAAGTTCATATGAATAACAACATTAGATTATCAGCACCAAACACTGGATCCACAAATGGTTGCCAATCTTCACAGCCTGATTTAAACTACGACGATTAGCAGAGATACGTTTACGCCAATGTCCCATTTTTCAACCCCCGGTTCACCCTTGGTTAACTCTAACCTGGTTCTGTGTATTTTTGTCAATCTTCGTGGTGTCAAGGTCGTTTTCAACTTCAAGCGTACCGTACAGTAACGTATCAAAACAAATTTTAAATTTCAATATTTAGTGAATGTTGATTGGTTAATACTTCCGTAGTACGCTAAAAAGTTGACTTGCGACGAACTTTTTATTTTTATACGCGAATCAACCGGAAGTACGTAAATTTGAAAACCCATCTTCAAGCTGCGCATGCTCACCGGTACGTTACGGTACGATACGGGCGAAGTGGAAAACGGCAATTAATCAAACACAATCCAGATTTGTTTGAACCCTTTGGAATAGGGTAGTGTGTAAACTCCCCAAAGAGAAGGCTAGCTAGCACGGAAGGTAGATTTGTGGCTGGGATTTTGAGGAACGGCTGATATTAGTTCAGATATCGTAAGGGATGGATGGAATAAAGAAATTACACAGCTAAGAAGTACCAAGCTACTTGGTCTGAGAATAGTTGCATAAATACAAACATAATCGTATTTCGTATATGCACATGCATGTACAAATCAAGCAAGGCTTTATCAAAAAGATAAAAAAGTTTCCAAACTTACCATTTTCTCTAGATCTGAATTGGTAAGATCTTCTTTTACTGGGGCATATTTTCGTTGAATATCTGAAGTACAAAATCGATACTCATTCAAGTACTTGAATGATTGGTACTCAATCAAGACCACTCAACTGCGCAAAATTACTTCTGCACACTTATGGTAACTAATACGAAGGATGTGCCGTTATTTTGAAAAATAAAATAAACTGGGTATCATTAAAATCTTTTTTCCAATGGCCTCACTGCTTGCAAGTTACAACTTGAGTTGTACTGTGTAAATCACAAGCACACAACTCACCTACGACAATTTAGGCGAGCTATGTGCTTGATTAGTTGATTTACACAGCACACGGTTGTATGCGACAGCTGTAGGCAAAAGTTGTGTTAAGTGTAAATCGGCCGTACAAACTCGCGCACCGAATATAAAGCGATGCCTACTTCATTTGGGCACCGCAATTATATGCAGTAAAACAATTACTCAAAATTAGTTAATCCCCGAACAACTCGGGAAGAAGGGCACTAATGGCAATATGGTTTATCGTGCTTGGGTGGTCATCTCATTGATCTGAAAAGTATGGTGCATATCAGGAGTGTAAGGAGATAAAGGAGCGAGATTTTGGAAACAGACTAGGAAAAACGAAATTGAAACATGTACGACACGGCAAAATAGACTAGGGTATGAACAATTCAAGGTATGCTATTCACTTTGTTTAATTGTTCTATAATTCGCATTAAAATTGTATAACTTTAAAAAAATCTTTTCAGTGCATTTGTAGTTTTTCAATATAGCTTTGTTTTAAGAATTCGCTTCATTTCAAAGATTTCACTTCAAACACGACGTTTCTCGTTTCTCACTTCAAACACGACGTTTCTCGCTTATGAATATGCTTTTAAGATTGAGTTTTGGATAAAATTAGAGTTCATACTGTACAATAGGGAGTTTAAGCTTCATGTTTCCGGAAACGGCAAACGGGAGGTTCGAACTTTCTTGGCAAAATTTTCGTTGAACGTTTTCGTTTCATATTTTCTTTCTTGCGTCGAAGGAATAATTATGTATTTCAGTTTTAAAACAGCAAGTTTATTTACTCTTTATTGCCTGATACCGTACAATTTTTCTTTGCCTGGCGTTTGCCGTTTGACGTATAACGCGAAGCTTAAACTCTCTAATGTCTACTAATTAACAATGAACGTTATTTTACATGGGGGTTGAAAATTCTGTAGTTAACTATATACAAATCTTCGCATAGTTTTCCTCAGTTTGGAAAAATAATAGGAAAATCATAGGAAAATATGACCCTACAACCATGGTTACCACCAATTTCGAAGTACTTCATGTTAAAACAAAATAAAATTGTTGGAGTATGATCTTTGGATTTTTGTTTTAATTCATCATTTCTTAATTAAATTGTTTGTTGTAAATAGATTATTTTCAAAAAAAATTAAAATGCGAGGCGTTGTTGCATATATGCATATTGTAATTATAGTATAATTATACTAATTTATTTCAAGTATTACCAAAGACAAAGACGGTTATCGTTCCATGTTTCGCGCACCAGTATAGATTAGGGTTAGGGGTTAGGGGTTAAGGTTAGGTTTAAGGTTAGGGTTAGTATATATGTATATGGAGGTATCCAGTTGACTTTGCAGTACACTATAATATCCATTACATAACGTTTACTATATTGGTGCGCGAAACATGGAACGATTACCATAAAGACGAGGTTCTACCTCCCAATCCTGCCCCCAGATCATAACGTCTTGTTCCTGGTTCAGCCAGGTCTTCACTGATTGATTCAGGCGAGGACCAACCTGACACTGTAACGCTGCCCATCACTGATCTATATTAAACAATATAACAGAAGGGTAACTTAGCTTTAAAATTCCAGAACAAGTTGGGGTGGATGTACCAATAAAGAAGGTTCCTTTCCCTGGAGTCCCTACATTGCCGAGCTGCAAGAGTCATATTTCGTTTACCACGCGATATGCCCACCATTGAAGTCTTAGAGAAAGTGAAATGGGATTCACTTACCCAAATATATAAGATAAGACTGGCACAACTAGCTTATAAAGTGTATAACAACATTACTCCTGCTAGTATGTCTCACATAATTGAAAAAACTGCCAATAAGTATAAATTACGTAACGCACACAAAGTGAATGTCCCGCGATTTAACACATATTATATGAAGAGCTCAGTCACCTACAGGAGCTCTGTTATTTGGAATGCAATATCAACAGAATTTAAGCACCTTGAAACAAATATCAACACCTTTATTAAAAAGTGTAAGGAAAAGAAAACCTTAAGTTTTGTAAATTTTGAAGCGCAATCGGTGCAAACAGCGCGTATAGACAAGACGATAGTTTTAAGTATTATTGACAGTTGGACAGCTAGTATAACATATGTATATTTGATAATAATATAATATAATTTAGTCTATTCTAATTGTAATTAACGTTATATTAATTATAGGTAAACACACGACCCCATAAGCTTTAATGCTTTAACTTGTAATCGTGTTTAAATAAAATTTTATTGTATTGTATTGTATTGTATTGTATTGTATTGTATTGTATTGTATTATTGACACATAATCTTAAACAGTCTGTGTAGGTCGTGCCAATAATAACAAAACTTCGGCCGATAGGGATGCAACTACCTGGAAAATACAGTTCTCCTTGTATTCCTATCAACCGAAATTTTGTTATTATATTGACACATAAACAATTCTTGTTTATAATGCCTGTTCATATGAGCCCACCTAATGGGAAACTCACCTGAGTGCGATCTGCCCTTTGCTATTAACGAACATAAAATTCAAATTGTGTTCATATGCGAGACGAGCCAGTCAGGCCGGCTCATATAAGATATCTATGCCTATGGGCCGGCTACGTGAGATCTCACCATATGGCTTTATCCCACATGGAAATTATGCACATTTTTCTGCCGATTTTGACCTGTATAATTTAGTATTGAACGGCAAGGTCAGAAAGCACAAACAAAAAATAAACATAGTAGGCCTAAACAGACAGTATTAAAGTTGTAATACAAAGTGCAGTTTGTTTAATTACAACAAAAATATTTCGAAGACGTCATGTTTAGATATTAGGCGGGATAAAGACAGTCATATAAGAACACAGAAATAATTCATCCCACTCAGGTGACCTTCAAGAAGCAAGACAAACGAATGCTTTACAAGTTATT
Organism: Paramuricea clavata; assembly: GCA_902702795.2. Taxonomy (NCBI): domain Eukaryota; kingdom Metazoa; phylum Cnidaria; class Anthozoa; order Malacalcyonacea; family Plexauridae; genus Paramuricea; species Paramuricea clavata. The sequence goes on along the minus strand of CACRXK020001956.1, from coordinate 33,082 downwards.
GTATAACTAATATAATGCAGCATGAGTAGCCGTGTTGTATCAGAGTTATAAACTCGAACCGAAGGCGAGAGGATGTATGTCACTCAGATACAACACAGACGCGCGAATGCTGTATATATAGCTTGTGTTTTAAGAAATATTAAAAAAGAAGCGATTGGACTGGGAAAATCGAGAAAAAAGGTTAGCAACTTAGCAGAATTTTGTATATGTGGATACAACACATAATTAAACATTGATTTCCTTTGAATTTTCATTATTTTTCAATCATCAATTTGAATCGTGTTGGTATAAGAGCAGGTGAAGACATAAACATGTTGATATTTACCGTCCAGAAAAACCACCAAGAAAACTGGCGTTGCTCGCAGCATAGATGGACTGACCTAGGTCAGATGGCTAGAAACAACGCATTAAAGTTAAAAATTAGAAATGGCAAAATAATGCAAATGTATACGTCTAGGTGTAAAGGTCCAGTCACACTACACGCGATAATGACACGACAGCTTGTAAAAACGCGCTGATTGGTCAAAAATGTATCGTTATCGCTATATCATGAGCAATTCTAAGATCGTTAATCGTTGACGTTGTAGTGTGGCCGGGCCTTCAGGGTCCAGCCAACCCATCTAACAAAACCTTCCTCCGCATCCATCGGCATGTACAGTATATTATTCACTGATATTCATGTGCACATGTGAAAATAACTCAAGAGTTTTGATTGGCTAAGAGCTGTCGGTGAAATTGTCATATCCGCTCGGTAGTTGCCCAAATTTGGAGTTATGACATCACCGTGGAATATTGAAAACAAATATACCACGTTTGACGTAATTTCGTGATATATTGAAAAACAATGTAACACGCTATGACGTCACGCTAATTTATGCGGCTTATAGTACAAATGGCTTTCTCAAAGGAAAGATTCGCCGACCTTTTTTATGTATTCCGTGAAATAAATAATAAAACAGTTATTGAATTCGTTCACGCAGGATATGAGGAAATGGGAAAAGGTTTGGGGGGAAAATTGATATCATTAAATCGTAATCACCAGAATCGTCATTGATAATAAAAATGTTGATAAAAATCATGGGTGGAAGAATTCTCACAGCTGAAAAGACTAAAATCACTGGAGAGATTTTATGTATATAAATCAGTTTCTATATGGTCTATTGAGGACAGTATTCGATAACCGAATTTTTAACATTTACGATTTAATTTTCTATTTGGGAAAAGTTACTGAGATGAAACTGACGTAATTGGCACTTACAGTCGCCATGGAATCACTGCCAAACACGCCATTGTTACTGTTAACACGTCTACAAATAATAGAAGATTGCAAAAATCGTATACACGACATTTCGTACAAACGTACAATGCTCTGTGTGAGATCATGGATAATAAAATAAATGGATAGGACTCTAGCTGACGTAAGCAAAAACAGCCTAGTTGCAATCTGTGACGTCACCCGTATTGCAAAGTTCCCGGCATTTTTGTTGTTTCGCTATACTTTCCGCTTTAAAAGAGTAATATTGAAGCATATACTGGTCTAATTGTTTTAAAAACATGCCTAAGCCACGACAAAGTATTCAAGGTAAATATTTTTCGTCTTTGTTTTGTATTTTTTTACATTTGTAGCTACGAAATTGGCGTCCCCAATTTTAACGAAATTTGGGATGCCTTTTTAACTGTTTAGTGCTTGAAATATTTGCTAAAATTGACTGGGAATACTTAGAGATTTCATCGTAGAATGGCGTAGTTTGTCATTTGCTCTTTGACTAAAATGTTTAGCTGTATTAATGCTAAACATGCCGTTTTTGAGAATTTGGTTTGCAACTAGGCTTCAACATCCAATCACGCCATCAGCCCATTGAAAACATTAGGTCACGTCAGCTAGTTTCCTATCCATTTATTCTATTATCCATGGTGAGATACAGGGGTCTCGGAGCTCGACATCACTAAAGGAGGCCATTGCCTATTCCAAGAGCATATTATGTATATATCCTCTCAAAACATCGTTTAGGCCCAAAATATTTGAAAACTCTTCTCAGGATAGTATAGTTACCATATACGGCTCTCATGCAAAAAGGAAAATAGCCTCCTTACTTTTCTCTTGTTCTTCTCGTGTACGTAAGATAATGGGAGTGCATGTAGACGCACGCGCTTCTGGTGATAGCGGTGTACCACGCATGCACTTATAAATGCATGAACAAGAACACTGTGACAAATTGGTATGCTAATATCTGTTTTTGAAAACAAGCTATTTGAAGTTTTCACACTTGGACATTGTATACCAGGCTGCTTATTTCACTATTTCAAATGCGAAACTATATTTGCTTACGACGCTCAAAATACATTTATCCAAAATACAAATACAAAATTCCGATCGTACAGTACGTAAGCCTCTTTCACCCCTCCCTATAATTGCACGCCCATAAAAATGCTTGTGACCTTAAACAGGGCGAATATTGGGATGTTTATCCGTTAGTCTGCAATCTATCTTGAATACTTACTTTACAGTATTTGCATCCAGTGTCGACAGACTTCTTGGAGTGACGTCATTGCCCATGTCGTCAAGAACCTATCAAGGAGGATTCCTTTACATCCAGTGCGTCAGTACTATCGACAAACATTCTTTACTTAATAGACTTTATTGTTTATTGCACTTGCTCCAATGGTATGGTTTTCATGTCCGCGGCCTGTTTTAACGTTTTCATGTTTGCCAGAGGCACATGAAGATTATATCCCCATGTTTCGCGCACAATATATCTCTCTCTTTGATCTTGATCCCCCTCACAAACCAGGCTATCTTTAACCCTATTGTGCACGAATTGTGACGAAATATCCACATGAAAACGAGTCCATTAGGGCAAGATTGCAATAAACTGTATATAAATGAACAAGCTTTCGTTGGTAGGGAATGCTACTAACTGAAAATATATAAGAAGAACCTCGACGTTTCGAGCGGGAGGTCCTTTGTCTGCAGTCACTTTGGCTAGCAACTCCCGATGAATTTCGAAACGTCGAAATTCTCCTTATATATTTCCTTATAATGGTGGCTGAAAGAAGAATTGAAGATAGAAAATCATCAGGAGAAATACGCAGCTTCCTGGCCCTCATGACTCTACTGCCAGAGGGCCTGCAGAATCTTGTAAACAAAATGGCGCAGATGGGCTATACGTGCGGCTAAATCGACAGATGGCACACATACGGGCAAATCGAGACTTTGCAGGCAGGTGCACCCTAGCAACCATATTGAATTTAAATGTGATTAGAAACGTTCTTTTGCTTGCGCAATCATTTGTAAAGAGTTTACATTTCTCATTTCACAATTGAAAATGGAATATTGAAACAACAAAATAAATTTATTAAACCTCTTTTGTAATTGCAATCGAAATAAAATTCCCAAAATTAATGAATAGACATTAAATGTAAGTTTAGAATATTATAAACAGGACCTGGTGCAAACATTTTCCATCACAAAATAATGACTATGTCAAGAAAAGGAAGGTGATAATGGTCTTAAGTTTTTCAATTTCATGATTGTGTAAAATAATTGAATATTAGGATGTTTGGAAAGAAATAATATGATCCAGATCATGTAAAAGAAAAGCAATATACAAATCATTCTAACCACGGTTAATAATAGTTCTAAGGTAACGTAGCTACAGGCACAAGAGGCAATTCCATGGCAACACCATGTACATGGTCATGATTTGGCCACAAATTTCAGGAAAGTAATTATTACCTGTAAGTAATTTGACAGAAGCTTGAAATATACTTTTTATTTTTACTTGAGCGATTAGACTGAAACTATGACAAGAACTTTGACGTTTCAAGCGAAGCCTCCAGCTCCCAGAGAAATACTTTTACTGGAAATGATAAATTCTTGTCATATTTTTTCTAGTTGCCTGGTACTACCAGTTACTTAATACAAAGTCAGGCTTATCCTCTTTACTGCATCGAAAAAAGATCAAATTTGTGCAAAAATGAGACTTACTTGAACAGGAGGTTTATGGTGCATCTTATCATTCACATTCCATTTACTCCCAGATGCAGCAGTTATCTTGCTGTGTGATCCACCCATACCCCTGTGACCAACCCTGCTGCTGAAACTGATGCCATGACTGCTTGTACGTGTAACATTACTACTCAATTGTTGCTTGCTAAAATAAACACATACATGACGTTATTGACCCATATAACCAGGGCTGTATGGCTGCCAGCCAAAACAACCAGCTACTTGCCTATCTGTGGCAGGCCATCTACTTTTGTCCCAACAAAATTTATATATGAAACAAATTAAACATTACAATACTTTCTTTTCATCTCCTCATATCGAAATTGAAAAAGGATTCAATGACTCTAAACTGGTCCCAGGCTTAATAGTCTTGAAAAGTACCATATTTTGCATGTGTATTTTCTCCAGAGGATAAAATGCAAATGTTGCAGGTTGAAGTAACCAAAGCTTCCCGGGCATTGCCCCTGCAACCCACTAGAGATGCGTACAGCCCCCCCCCCCCAGCCCACTTTCGTTTCGCTCAATTTAGGTCACTCATTTTATTTCCATAGGGTTAAAACTTTAAATGGCAATTCTAACTAAAAACTTTGAAGGGCAATTCAACTGACATAATGTCCTGCATACTAAAAACAAAAAAAAGAGTTTTGGAAGTCTGGTATCCCACAGATATCGGGATACTGCAAATTTCTAGCCTGTGTACAGACGTTACTCTTGACGAAGCGCGCGAGAGAACAATCTGAGTTGGATGAAGATTCCTTGTTCTGATCACGTGGATTTTCCACAGATTTATGGAAAGGCCTCCGACTGGACAGTGCTTATTAGCCTTATTTGAATAATATATGACAAAAGGAATATATTTCATTGGCTAATTGATAATTAGCATGCGTTTAAAATAACAACACAATCAATTTTAAATTCAGAGATTTCCTCAAGAATCAAGATTTCCTTGGGGGCATACAAAGGTTTGAAAGACTTGAAATATAATCTGAAAAACAATACACAATTTATATTTTGCATATATCTCGATGAAGAGATTTGTTTTGAATGCGAACAATTCTGAACAATGATCATAGCCGGCAAGTCCGGTGTACAAGCTCAGTTCTTGGCGTACATATGGCGCATGGTTGTTTACAAAGACAAAGTATTAAATATAAACACAACTGGTTATTCAAAAGGTGCATTTTAAATTAATTAAAAATTAACTGGCCAAGTAAGGCCAAGTTAAACACATTAAAGAAAATGCTTTGTCTCGGGGGTCGGGAGATATAAACATATTGTCAATTTAATTGTCAATTATAAATTGTCAATTTCCGTCCGATAGATTGTTGTATTTTATATATTTGTCAGCATTGTTCGCTGAGTGTCCAAACACTAGAATTTTATCTTGATTTTCTTAACTTCGATACAGCACAAAATTAAACGCAACAGATTTAATATACGGTATTTCAAATCTTTCAAACCTTTGCATGTATGCCCCGAAGGAAATCTTGATTCTTGAGGAAATCTCTGAATTTAAAATTATTGCGTTGTTATTTTACGCATGCTAATTATCAATTAACCAATGAAATATCTTCATTTTCATATATTATTCAAATAAAGTACTGTCCAATCAGAGGCCTTTCCACAAATCTGTGGAAAATCCACGTGACCAGAACAAGGAATCTTCATCCAACTCACAGACGTTCTTTCGCGTGCTTCGTCGAGAGTAACGTCCATAGAATAAAGATCCATATAGAAGGACCACTTACGTCGGAAGCTTTGAAGTTTCTGTCCTCGCGCATGTCACATTACGCATGTTGGCCGCCATTTTCCTAGCCAATGACATTTTCTAGCTAATAAACACGCTGTACTGGCTGGCTGCTCCGCCTTCTGGCCAGTAAGGGACCGGTCATAAAGTAATTACTATAGGAGGGTGGAGGATAAATGAAATTTCAAGTTCATATTTCCATACCCTCCCAAAAACCTATGGAAAAATTTTCGTAACCCCCTTCAATGTAAGTGAAAATTTTCAT
>CACRXK020001956.1:0-27041 GCA_902702795.2 Paramuricea clavata | reverse complement strand
CCCCGTTCTACTATTAATTCTGTTTTAACATTTGTCTTACGTTTACTTATTATTTATTTATTTATTAACTTTACAATCATACAAAAATTATAACAATGATTGAAGGTATGGTCAACAGGACATGAGTCCCATGTGAAGACCAACCTGATGCAAAACAATAAGTAGACATACATTAAAGACAAGGACTACAACACTATTTACATAACTATATAAAAATTAATAGTTAGATTATGAGCAACAGCTTAAGTTGAAAGAATGGCATTTAGAGCAGTAGCTTTTCCAAGTGCGCATTCTGTTAACATCGAAAGAAGAGTCTAATTGAGAAGAGTAGTGATTATGTTCCAAACAATGGCGGTCGTGCTGAGAACTGCTCTTGGTGTTTTAATACTTATTGCTAGTTTGCGTGTTAAAAAGTGTGCTTTCTTGAGCCCTGATAGTGTGGGGTTATCTATTACTGGTAATGAAGTATCTTTCGACATCGAAACTCACATTCTATCGAGTTTATGGCAAGCAAAAGGTGGGAAATTCAACTTTCGTGTGTGCTCATCGAACCGAAGTCTGATAAATCTGCTGATCTTAATGTGTGGGGATATACATTCCTGCCTTGGCCCATCGCCAATGGCTCAATGTTTATCGTGTCCAGCGTGCTTAAGAAAGATAAGGAACAACCAGTCAAGAATGAAATGTATATCGTGTGAAATGTTTTTTCACATGAAATGTTTTGGAGAAGAAGCCGATCGAGTACGTACTTGCAAACTCTGTCAAACGCCGGTTCTTGATTCCACAGACCCTAGGATTGATAACTGCAGTATACTGAACGAACTGAAGGATATTGTTGAGTCCCGTGGAATTAAGTTAATACATCAAAATATTTGCAGTCTCCTGAGGAAAATGGACGAACTAAGACTAATGATATCAGAATTGAAATCTGGTATTCATATCTTAACCCTATCGGAGACATGGCTCGCAGAAAACATCTCGGACGCAGAAATTGAGATCGCAGGGTATCGAACATTTCGGAAGGACAGATGTTCTAAAGGGGGCGGAATTGTGGCATATGTAAGAAATGATCTGGCAGTGGTGAAAAGGACGGACTTGGAAACTGTTGATGTCGAAGGTTTATGGCTTGAGATAAGTTTGCCTAAGTCTCATGGCTTTCTCGTTGGGGTGTTCTACAGGCCGCCTGACTCTTCAGATTATCACGATTGTGAGTTTATGCCTAAGTTTGATGCAATGTTGGATCTGGCGATCGAACAAGGTAGAGAAGTAATCATAACTGGTGATTTCAACTGTGATTTCCTCCCAGTCAAGGCAACTACATCGTATTGTAAACAACTTAAATCTATCCTAAGAGTACAATATTTCTCCCAATTAATCAACGCTGCTACACGTATAACCAAAAGTTCTAACACTTTGTTAGATCTTATTGCTACAAACTTCCCACAAAACATAAGCCGCTCTGGTGTAGTGTGTACCGGTTTGAGTGATCATGAGATGGTTTACTGTATTAGAAAAATTAACTGGAAGAGGTCACCAGAAAGGATTAGAACAGTAAGAAATTATGCAAAGTATGATGCGGCAAAGTTCTGCGAGGATTGTGTCAATGTCTTTAACAATACCCTAGTAGATACATCATGCTTATCCGTTAAGGAACTTTGGTTACGGTTCAAGTCACTCTTTACTGAAATAGCTGATAGGCATGCACCGTTAATGAATAAGAAAGTAAGGTCTAATCACCCTTGTGCATGGATAAACAGCGAGATTAAGAAAGAAATCAGACAGCGTGACCATGAACTTAAAAAGGCTAGGAAATCTAATTCAAATGAAGATTGGGCAACATACCGTAGGACTAGAAATAAAGTAACAAACAGAATCCGCTCAGCGAAAGAAAAATATCATAGGAATCTTATTTATGACAATAGTCATAATCCACGATCGTTTTGGAAAACTATGAAAAAGGTCTTTCCTGTAGAGAGTAAACATGTGGCGACTAATGTATTGATTGTATTGATTAATGGGAAACTGAGTAAAGATAAACAACAAATTGCTAACGCATTTGGTGTATACTTTACTGAAACAGTATCGCGGCTGCACCAATCGTTTAGTAATCTTTGTAACAACATAGGAAATATTACATCGCAGTGTTTTTTCAATCGTTTAAACAGTGGTTTTGTATTTAAATTCGAGGAAGTGAAAGAGCAGTTTATTCTAAATAATTTGCATAAAATTGATGTTAAGAAAGCAGCTGGATTAGATAATATACCACCACGACTTCTGAAAGACACTGCTAATGTTATTGCCAGACCACTCACAAAGATCATTAACGTATCCCTCGAACAAGGAACAGTGCCTGATGATTTCAAACTTGCTAAGGTAATTCCTGTTTTTAAGAAAGGACAACCCGAAAATATGGACAACTACAGACCGATCTCAGTTCTTCCCACAGTGTCTAAGCTATTAGAGAAAGCAGTCCATGAGCAGTTGTATAGATTTTTAACAACGAATCATCTCTTGAATCCTTACCAGTGTGGTTTTCGTAAATATCACTCAACGGAAACTGCGGTTATTTCTCTCACAGACTCTATTCGAAGGAACATTGACCAAAAGATGCTTACAGGAGCCATATTTGTAGACCTTAGGAAGGCGTTTGACACCGTAGACCACTCCCTACTTTTGGCCAAGTTGGAGAGTTACGGCGTAGTTGAAAGTGAACTTGAGTGGTTTAGTAGTTACCTTAACGATCGACCGCAAATAGTTACCTTTCAGAATATGCAATCATTGCCATGTAATATTTCGTCTAGAGTACCACAGGGGTCTATTTTAGGGCCCCTACTGTTCGTCCTGTTTATTAATGATCTTCCAGCAGCTGTTCAACAATGCAATGTTCTGATGTATGCCGATGACACGGTACTTTTCTTCGCAGAGAGGGACAGTGGTGTAATACAGAATGTGTTAACAACCGAGCTGGAAAATTTGAGAGCTTGGCTGATGGAAAACAAACTGTCTCTTAATAGGAAAAAAACAGAGACGATGTTGTTTGGAACTAATGCAAACTTATCAAAGGTAACTAATTATGAGCTCTCAATTGATGGCTTTCCATTGAAGCGTGTAACTGATTATTGTTACCTTGGTAATACTTTAAATGCAAATTTGTCTTGGCATTCACATGTTGATAATGTAGCAATGAAAGTGGGCAGAAGAATTGGCATGTTACGTCGACTACGTAACAACCTGACCCTAAATGCGGCGGAAACGGTTTATAAGTCGTTCATTCGCCCTCTTATGGAGTATGGGGACAGTATTTGGACGTGCTGTGGTGAGCAAAACAAAGGAAGGCTCGAGATACTCCAAAAGCGTGCTGCCAGAGTGATTTCCAGGTACACGCGAAGTGATGACGCAATGGAAAGTCTCAGATGGGACAGCTTAGAATCAAGAAGAGACGTACATGTTCTCAAACTGGTTAAAAAATGTATTCTACGGAAATGTCCACAATTTTTTAATAATTATTTTGTTTTTAATCGTGACAGTTCCTCGCGAATAACAAGACAATCAGACAAACTTCGTTTGCCTAAAGTAAGAACTGAATCTGCAAAGAATTCTTTTTATTATTATGGATGCAAGGTTTTTAATAAGTCTAATTAAGTCGATCGGGACATATAGATAGTTAGTTTATTGTAGGGTTTTTAGATAATTTTATACTATTTTAGATAAAACTGTATTGTAGATATACTGTATATTTTTCAGGGCCCCTAAGGATAACAGTGAACATTCACTGATTGGGTCACCCTTTTTAAATAAAGATCTTACATTACATTACATTAGAGAAAAGCCGCCATAATACATTTTCCGACATGAAGCAAACAAGCGTGGCAACAGTATGAAAATTAAAGAATAATTTAAAATAAAATAATAAATAATACTGCAGAAAGCTTTGATAATTCTGATGATTACTCACCTTTGTTTTTCTTTTGGAAAAAGTGTGCAAGCTTCAGTTGGTGCCTTTTCATTGTTGTCTCTCTTTGGTTCACCCAACAAATCGCAAATCAAAAATCACTCATGTTATTTTCACAAAATAATAGCTATATTAGAAGTGATTCACTTTCACTCATGAATAATGCATAAAGTGCACCGGCTTTTATACTAACGGTTAGAGTAAAATATGACTTAATTCACTAAAAATAATCTATGACATATTGCTGATGTAATACACCATGAGTAAGCAAATTCCATTGAGAGCCAATGTACCTGTTACCTAATGCACAAAATTTTGATCTAGACAAGTCTAGACAAAAATTTCATCACAACTTGAAAGAGCATCACAAAATTAGTAATATTCTGACGTTTCGCTGCGAAATGTTGTAAAATGCAGATAATATAGCCCTGCGAAGTTTGCCGTTTTTCAGTCATTTTGTATTACGCACAGGAAATTGATACTTTTTTCAGAAAGCGGTATCAATTTCCCGTGTGTAATACCACAATGACTGAAAAACGGCAAACTTCGCAGCCGCAGGGCTATATATTATCCGCATTCGGCATTTCGCAATGAAATTTCGGAATATTACTAATTTTGTGATGCTCTTTCAAGCTGTGATGAAATTTTTGTCTAGACTTGTCTAGATCAATATTTTGTTCATTAAGTAATAGGTCCATCGCAAAGCTGAACCATGTCAGATTTTGTTATAGTATGGGTGCTAAAATATTGCATTGTCATGCAAAATTATTCTGGCAAACATAAACAAGGTTAAAGGTCAGACACACATTGCCGAATGTCGAAAAAAGAAGCACACAATTTTCATATTCTATTGATTTTATTGTCGCTTTCCCTCCGGTTTTCTTTCTTTCTTTCTTTAATATTTTCTACATGCCTTCATACACTTTTAAAAGCTGGTGAGAACCTCACACCAACGATCTGGAGATCACTTGGACTTTGTTCGTCTTCTGCCACTGGCACTGTTCTCAGGTTTCAATTCAGCCGTTTCACACCCCAAAATTAGACTTGCGCTCGTAATATTATTCTTCGCCTTTTCACTGAAATTTTTGGCTTAGTATTCTACCTTGTTTTTTCACCAAAATTTAGTTTATTCGTAGCTTTTTATCTGGTCTTTTTACTAAAATTGAACATGCGTTTGGATATTTAATCTTTAGACGTTTTTACGTAGTAGGCTATATTTAGTTTTATAAATATATATAATTGCATTTGTTGAAGTTATCAGTAAGTTGTACTATTACTGCCAAAAAGGATAAGTTCCTTTAAATTAAATAAACTGCTATAATAATAACCTACACTACGCACGCCATTTTCGAATTTTTCACTAGAAAATTTGGGGGGTGCGCACCCCCCTGCACCCCCAGAAAATCCGCCCCTGACCCACAATACGACAAACTGTTCATTGTCTACAGAGGGTCTTGGGGCAGTGTTGTACCAGCAACAAGATGTCATCCTTCGAATTGTCACATATGCATCAAGAACTTTAACACCAGCGGAATGGAACTACCATCTACATGCAGGAAAGCTTGAATTCCTAGCTCTAAACTATGTCGTTTATACAGACAACAACTCATTGACCTATATACTTACTACCGCAAAACTGAATTCAACAGGAATGAGGTGGATAGGAGAACTAGCAGACTTCAATTTCGAAATAAAATACCGACCAGGGAAGGCAAAGGTTGATGCTGACAAGCCTGTCACAACTTCCAGCAGACTTCGCCAGATACATTAGTACCTGTGAGAAAATGACAACGTCAGACAAATTCCAAGCCTCCTCCGTCATGTTGGCCGGAGAGGAAGGAGTGGCAACATGGGTGTCATCTTTCTTTTAACAGCAAAAGCAGACACGTTGGAGTCTGAAATATGATGATGAAATATTCCTGACCAACCTATCACCCCCATGGTTTCCTCAGTGGCCATTCCAACCATGGTGGATACCACTTCCATACCCTTTTCAAGGTAGCTGTCCATGGTGAAAACAAGATTTTTGAATTTAGTAAATATTCGAAGTGACAATCGGACACACTTGTAACAATAGCAATGAAGTTGTATTAGCTAACTTTGTGTTAACTTACAAACCGTTATGTTGAGGACAACATTTGTCAGGGGGAAGTAATATAAGGAAAACATAATATAATTATTAACATTGTTGAAATATTTAAGGGCCATTTACGTTTTGGTTTGTATAATGTTATGACAGCATTTGACCCTCTGTTCGAAAGGTTATTTTATGAGGATTTGGTGGTTTCCCACTCCAAAGTCGGAAATGCAAATATGAACTGGATGACAATGAATTAATCACCGAAACCAGCTGAGATAGGTTTCGTGTCATTTTGACAATTTTTTGCAAACATTTGAATGTAGAGGTCAGCCGTTTCAAGGGTTCGACTCCAAACTTTGTCAGCATGTGTAGGTTGGATAAGTGCACCACTGCGCCAAATTTGGGGCAGATGAGTTAAATAATTATCTTTCCGAGAGGGGTTAAATCTCAAAATTCGGTACACATTTTCACTATTATGTACCTATTTTTTAAAGCATATATTAACAAGAAATGTGCAAGATGATGAGATGTAACATTTGCCCCATAAGAAGCAAATTTTGTTCATAACAAGCATATGGGCTAATCTTTATACGATGGCTGGCTAATGTCTGAGAGTTGTCTAAAAGTGTGTAGCTGACCTCAAAAATCATCTGGGATCACGCCCCACCCTTAAAAGTATTGCCCACACCCTAATGTACATTGTGGCAGGGCAGAAAAGCCGAGTGTCACAATAACAGGGCAGGAATGACAAATGTCATTTTGACAATTATTGTCAAAATGACACCTAGGAACCTAAGCATAGTGATAACAAATGAATATGATGTTTATAATTCAGCAAAACACCAAGTTGAATTTACCCTGGGTGCCAGAGGTTCCTTCCACACTCGTAGGGGGGATAATGAGGGATAAACAAGGATTCAAGCTGAGCGGCGGCGAGAGGGAAGAACCTCTGGAACACTTCTATGGCTTTTACTGTTTTAACTGTCACATGTCAATCAAACGTTAGCCAATAGGACACATATTTATTTTTGACTGATGATGATTTGGGCATGTTCAACCGAACATTTGAGCGATGGAAATTGCGACAGAATGTGTCAAAATTTCAAAACAAAAAATTAAAATTTATAGCGAGTCTTTATGGCCCTTTATAGTAAAATAAACTGAATAATATTATATGGCCACGTATGGCATTAGACCATACACCTGTTAAAAGTGTTACACTGAAAAAGCGGAGACGAGTATTGTCAAGTTTGTGGTGAATTTCAGAATTTGTTATTCACAGTGGGTATTTTAGTATATACAGTAAAAGGATCGTTGCCTCGGTAGATTGAACTTTGAACAAACGAATATTTGCCGTCCAAGGCCCTGTTTATATGGAGGCGAGTTACTGTCGTTACTCTGCAATTGGCGAATAAAACTTATCTAATGATTCGTATGTATTTTTGAACAATATATTATATTTCAAATACAAAGCACATACATTTATATATATACATTCGATCTCGGGCGGCCGAGTTAACAAATACCCGAACATCTTTTGTTTATAAATATGGTAACTATTCATCTCACCGAAGGCAATATCTCGCCTCTTTCTGCCGGGAACTCGTCACTGGCGAGTTTATACTCAACTGCATCGTCATGTAAACAGTTCCCCGGGTTTACTACTATATAAGTTTCTATAATATAGCCGGGATCTTGTCATTGACAAGTATAAACTCGACTTGCCGGGTAATTTGCCTCGACATAAATAGGCCTATAAAGACTCCCATCTTGTCTTGACATGCTTGATTAGTAGACAGACATGCACACAAAATTCCCTCTTGGCAATATAGCAAACATATCATGGCGATGCATTAACTGAAACACAGAAACAAGGCATCATCTTGATGTTTATCAGTTGAGTTTTGTAACACTGTCCATTAAAAAATTTCAAAATCGAATCAACCGCGACCGAGTTGTTGAAATCCTCTCGGAAGACTCGCAAAACTAGAGGCATATATATTTACACCTGACTACATGTTATAAATATAATATTATATTAAACAACAGCGCATGCCTGTACGGATTCTGAACAATAATATCTTGAAGGACATACGGTTCAAACAGCCAGTGAAAGTCATTGTTTTAACAAGTCCTTGCCGTTAACCAATTAACACTGTGATCCAGATTCTGGATCACTTCACACTACTAAGCATCGTGATTGGTGCGGTTCGATCTGAGAAACCATAGAAGTGTTCCAGAGGTTCTTCCCGCTCGCTGCCGCCCAGCTTGAATCCTCGTGTATCCCTCATTATCTCCCTACGAGCGTGGAAGAACCTCTGGCACCCAGGGTAAGTTGAATTGGAACACATGATGAATGCAATGCATTATTAAATGAACAGGACCAAGCCTATTTTGAGTCCTTGAGGCAAGATCAAGAAAAAGAAAGGGAGCTATTTCCAGAAAAGGAACTAAACCATGTTGAATGGCAGGAATCATTGAGGAATATTAGAGAATCTCATTTTTTCCCTGAACCAGATATAAGAAGAGCATGTTTTTGTGTGGGTAAGACATATAACCCAAGGAGTAAATCGCACAGAAACAACTTATACAACAGAGCACAGGATTCCAAAAATCAAGTAGTTGAATGGCGTAAAACAATCAGTACATTGCAACAAATTTTCAAAATATAACAATGGACATCGAGGCCGTCAATTTGGCAACTTCGAATTTTAGAAGAAATTATCTAACATAACAAATAAGTTGAAACGTTTCTTTATTTGAACATAAATTTATACAAAATAAATTTAACAAAGTCATTCATTGTTAAATAAAATTGGTTTATTGAGCCTGTGGTGATCACTTTGTTTACCACCGTTGACAATTTCTTTGTTGTATTACAGCCTAAGTGTGAAGTACTTGTCTGCTGTACATTTGATGAGTTTCGTCTTGTGATCATCCTCAACCAAGATTTCATTGTCACCGTCTTCATGATCGTCAAACAAATCAACTGTGGTGTCGAGCATGAATCGACGATTATCTTCTTTTTCAAGTTGGATTCCTTGCTTATTTGTTTGCCATCTTCCGTAGACCATTGTTTGAGAACACATGTTCGCAATATTCGATTGTGTGAAAGACCCTCCTTTGTTGACAAAAAGTGTAAAGGCGGATGCTTTGCCAGCATTTTGGTTTGCTCTGTGTTGTGTGAATCTGGTGTTTTGTTCTCTCTGGTGGTGTGGAACAAAGGTTTAATTGAGTTGCATCCAGTGAAATCTACACAGTTGGCATTTTTTGATGCAGTCAATATTTTTCCAATGGCATGCTTAAATTGTAGACAGTTGGGATTGTTATTCCATCTGCCTTGGGAGCGAATGCACAAAATAAGCAGTTCTGTATGGTCTTGCGAGTATTTGTAAGTAAGCAAGTACTTGAAAGGGTTGACTGGTGTTCAGAGCATTTGGGTAGCCATTGAGATTGTTGATTTAATGCAAGCTACAAATCCAATGACAAAGGTTTTGCGTTGACAGGTAGAAAGTGCTTGTGGTGGAGTTGTATTGGTTTTCAAGGATGTCAGATATTGGGCGATGGAAAGGAGAATTTTTTCCCATGTGTCCTTCATTTGAAACTTGAGAGGTGTCCTGAACCACTTACCCAGTGGATTCTTCAGTTTAACATGTCAAATAGTTGGTCAATTACACAATTGAATTTAACTCTACCTTTACTATCACAAAACGGTGGTATTTTAACTGAACTGTTGAGAAACTCTATTGTATTAGTTCATATTTGTGCGGATATCTATTGTTTTCAATAGGGTTTTATTTGGGTAACAATCTAAAAGCGAGGGGAGGGATTTGATATCTCCACAGGGAAAAGCGGGGTTGATAATAGAATTGAATGCCTAATTAAAAATGCAAGGTATCTAACTCCATAGTGACCACGTTTAGAGGTCACTATGCAGTTAGATACCTTGAATTTGTAACAACACTCAAACCCCACATCTCCTTTTCGACTAGAAAATGTCGAGAAAGAGACAACAGCCGTGTACCTCAGAGCCTGTCAAACTCTACCTTTGGGTAGAGTATTTATTATTCGGTGCACGAGGACTAGCTGGACCAACCATCAAACTTGCTTGTGCAAGCAATTTATACAGTAATATCTGCTCTTTCGCTTGTGGGACGCGAAATGATATACTACGCATGCTCAACCACATTAAAGCATGTTTAATGCGCATGTTCAACCTTATTTCGTACCACAACCACAACCTCCCGAGGACAATAGAAAATGGAAATAAACAACACAAAAACCTCATGCATGGTCGGTCTTTCATTAAAATTCAAGAAAGACCTCCCAATGAAAGACCTCCCATTCGGTTTTTATCCTACATATAAAAAAACCCTGTTGGGAACAACTTGAGAATCTCTGCTTTGACAAACCCGTAGAAATCTTCGTTAGCGCTTCTCGGTTGTATGAGCTATTTCAAACATATTTCATCGGAATTGTTGTTGGTGAACGAATATTTAATCACTTCTCATTGATAGGTATACAGTAATGCGACATGAGAACGATGCATATCAAATGCGAAAGCCCTGTTTGTTTTTATTACAACCATGGTAATTGAAACTCATTTAAAGAAGAATACATATCATAAAGTAAATATCGTTGTGGGTCAATCCTTACAAATATGAACTAAGTTAGTTAGATACCTCAAACGTCGGCTCTTAGTCAGATAGTTAGTAGTTAGTCTAAGTTTGTATCTGACTAAGAGCCTCCGTTTTCGGTATCTAACTCTTACTTAGCTACTGAGGACTAAGAGTTTGTCCCGGTAGTCTAACGTTCATTTTATGTTTTTCATATTTTAGATGGTTTGACAAGAGTGTGTTGGCTAGCTTCATTCCTTCATGCTCTTGAAGTTTCTGCAGATAATATTTCCCTCACCATCGACACAGTATTGAAGTTTTCCTAGTGCATTACGGGCAAGTTTTAGCATATGGAAAGGATCGAGTATGACATTTCTCACATTGTTAGATGGACAAATGAAGACTTTATTTTGTTGTAAGTGCCAAAAAAGTTGCAATCAAGAATTTCAAATGTTCTAAGATTGACTAATGTACCATCTGCTGTCACTGACCAGACCTTCAAACCAGCTTTTGCAGCCATTTCCAGGGATTTGATTACCAACACAGCTTGATCTTTGGTGGTGACCTTGTCTGTCAGGAAATATCCGATGGGAAACTTCCAGTGACTTCTTGTGCGAACTAAAAGAAACACCAGTGCCTCACAAGCTATTTTTGTGCAGCAGGAGTTTTATCACCTAAATAAAAAAATCCAGAGTATTGGTCTTTTTCAGGATTCCAGAGGGTTTGCTTGCAAATAGACATTGCGTCAATAACCAATGCTTCTTTAATAAAACCTGGGTCGCATTTGAACGATGAAGACCATTTTCTGATTAAGGATGCATTTGGCAAGGGAATTATGGAGTGGACATACTTGTATGCTTTTGTTGAGTAAAAGTACAATGTTAAAGCAAATTCTTTAATTCCATCTGAATACCTTCTGCTGGATGGTGTAGCTTTCCTTTAAAATTGTACAGGAATTCCAGTTGTGTATTTTCAAAGGTAGAATGAAGAGTTTCTGCTTCCCTTGAACTAATCACCAGTTTCTCTTGCAATGTCTTGATAACTTCACCCATGGTGTTAGCCTTTTCATTTTGTAAGGCGTAATTGTTGTTGGAGTTTTCATATTTTTTGTCACAGTTTTTTTCCTAATTCATCTCTTTTTTCTTCTGCACGGGCAGTTCTTCAGACTTTTTCTGGTGGTGACATTTCATGATTGGTTGGTGTTCAAATGCTCAAGTCTGCTTTGCAACTCATCTGGTGGTGTTGTACATTGGGTGGAATTTTGAATAGACCTGGATGGTATGGCATGGTTTTTTTGGTTGGCATGTTCCATTTCATGGAGGAATGATATAGTCTGATAGTTGGAAATGGTCACTACATAACGGCTGCCTCATTTTGCTTTGCATGATTTCTCAAGTATGTTCTCTTGTTCAACAAAACTTTCCCAGCATTCTAGTTTTTCATTATTTTTCATAGGGAATCTATAACAGTTGTTTACACATACTTGAGCTGATATTTTAGAAATTTATTTAACCCATTAAGCGCCAGTTTGCCACCCTTGACGAGTAAAATTGTCTGGTAAATTTGTCAGAGTAAGATTGTCAGAGTAAAATAATAAAGTAGGGTGCATCAGGGCCCAATGCCCATTGTGACTCTGATGCGCCCTACTTTATTATTTTACTCTGTCTAACGCCAGATGATTTTACTTGTCAAGGGGAGAGTGCTGGTGCTTAATGGGTTAACTGGCCTATCTGCTCATGTGTTTAGTTAACCCATTGAGTTGCATTTAAAACCACTCAAAATTTCCAATATTTGCCACTTTTAGAAAAACAAAAAAATGCAGACCTTATAAAGTTCTTTAGAAAAATATGTACGGTTTTAAAGTGGCTCCCTACAGTTATAGTCCAGTTTAAAATATTTATATAGATCAGACGTCATCCCTGTGACTCGCGTGTGGAATCTTCGTGGCCCACTAAAAATCTTGAAACAAGCTGCGGGAAGTTTTTGTATTTTCATGTACAAAGAAAACACCAGTTTTTTATTATAATCCTAAACTATTCAAAATTCGAACAGTACATATGTTGCTAACTAGTTTTTAAACTACCTTTCAATGTGTTTTTATATATTTATACGTTCAGTACTGTATATTTCATAATGCTCACAATGTTCAACAACAGTGTCACGAACAGACATGATATTTTATACTGTCTTCAAGGCACTACTGAACCATCACTGAAACTTATGTAAGGTCCTGTCATTCAACTCAGTTCACATGTAGTTTTTTTATCTGCTAAATCCAATAAAACTATAGTGCAGACAGTTACAAATTTTTTGTATGAAAAGTCAAATTCTTCTTGAATGTTTTGAAAAATTTTCACACCGATTTTCACACCAAAACTAAATTTAAGAAAAGTTGGATTAAGTCAATGTGTTATTGTGTTCTTTTATTTTCATTTCAAATAAGTAAAATATATATCATATCTGTGTGATACATATAAGCCAAAAACTCGAAAGTAAAAATTACTAAAAAAGCCAACTATAATCTGTATGCATTTCGTGTTCCCCACGCATTATAATTTACACGCATGCACAAATAGCGATCATGTCGAATCGATATTTTGTCACCTCAACAGCTGCAACTGGGCTTTAGGACTATTTTTCTCGTGTTTCCATTGGTGAAATGTTTTTAAACTTTGCACACTTGCTAAGCATGTCAACTAGTCAAATATATCAAAATTTCAAGAAATTCTACAAGACAGATTTTTTGTAGTCGTTATTTAACAATAACTCAAAACCTGCCTTTGAATATCCCTTCAAACTTTAATATATTATTCCTCTTTCAACCATAAATCTTTAAAAAACAATTCAGAAAAATTGACTGATTAAGGGAAGAAAAAAATTGCCGTTTGATTGTAAAATTAGACAATAAAAGTGCAAAAGATGAAACATCATGGTTGCCATGGCAACACTAACACTGTTCCCATTTGTTCATATATCGACAGCATAAGATTTATGAACTTTCCTGGAAATGATTATATTGTCCTGTTTTAAGTGTATTCAATATAAATTTGGTTGAAAACGAAGGTTACCTAAAATACTTAAAATTGTAGACTAGGGGTTACTATCGCAAGGAAAGTGCTGCTTTGGATCCACAGGCAAATACTAATATGTTACCCTGGTTCCAGAGGCTCTTTGTGAGGCGAAATCTTTCCTCGCAAAGAACCTCTGGAACCAGGGTACTAATTCTTTTCATTTGGGTTAAAATACATTACATGTACCCATACAAAGAAATACTGTATGTATGATTTATTTCATTGGAAAAATTGAGATTACAGTTTGAAGGACAACACTAACAACCAATTAAGTCATGTACAACCATGTTCAACAAAAGAATAATATCAATATAGCCATAAAATGTCTTGAGACTTGGATCTCTGACGTAACAGAGGGGTAGAAGTTCCAATGTCAATCTCTCTGTATACGTCATTTCTCAACAATCCATTTCTTTGTGATATTCCAGCTATTACATACATATTTTTTTGAAGTAACAATCCATAGAATATTTTATTTTGGACATTTTACTACTAAGGTTCCAATGACCAAATGTTATCTGATGGCATATGTTCTGTTAGGTTTTTGGTACGGTGAAGTAAGTTTGATATAAATCCATTGAAATGTCAAAATCCATATAAAAGCGATGAAACACAATGGTAGCATGCAAATTACACAATATTACCAGAGAAATGGATAATTTCTTTTAGCAGATTCCATTCTATTAGAGATTAAGTAACATATCCATGGTGTATATTTAATTGGTGACAATCCATTTCTGTGCAATATTCCAGCTCTCAAGGTGGCACATGTTGGTGTAATTGATTGAAAAGTGTTCCAGTAAGAGTTCCAAAACTGTAAAAAAATATATTAGTATGTACTGTAAATTCATAAAAAATAGATTAACTTGAATGACTTTATGCCTTTGTGTATGATGGGGACAAGAAACCCTACTTTCTGTCCCTATCATACACGAACCCAAAGTCATTAAAGTACACAAGGAAATAATTATCAAGGGAAAAACTTACCATTCTATTATGCCAAATGATTTTCATACATACAGTGATAATAAAGAGTGAGTATATAATTTCGAGCCAGGATACACAGCCGAGATTCATATTTGTAATCCTGTCACTTATATACCAACATAATGGTTTGTTTATCTTATGCACTACTAGTACTCTGTGCCAACTGATCAAGCCTGGTTTCTTCTGCAAGCCTATATTGTAAATTAGCGGATGATTTCAAGCTTGTTAATCGTTCATACGTCATTGGTTCAATGACACAAGATGCAAGTGATTTTACTCTGCTAATAGCAACATAAGAAACTCCAGCAGTTCTTTCAGATTTGCCAACATCTATCCATGCTTTTGGAAGTGTAAGTCCTTGGCTCTTGTGTATTGTAAGAGCCCAAGCAAGTCTGAGGCAATTGTTGCCTCTCATGGAAACCAAATTCAGTCTGCGACAATACAGTGATTGGACATATAGGAATACACATTGGTTTTTCCTGATCAAAAACTGGACCTCTGTAGTTTTCAAACTTTACTATAACCGCAATAGGTAGGTCGGGTGGTTGATGATTGTTCTCGAAAATAAAATCAACGATTGTTCCAGTAGCCCCATTGCAGAGCCCAACGCTTGGCCATAAATTCATAGTTAACATCACTATAGCACCTTTTGTCAGAAACACAACTGGTTTCACTTGCTCAGAGCTCATGCCTTGCACTCGTTGATTTACCGCGAGTTTAATAACTTTATCAAACATATCATATGCTTGATAACCTTGTTCACCAACAGCATTCGATGGTTTAGAATGGTAAAGAGGTTTATCAGCAACTGGTGGTAATTGATCTGGATCACCAGTCAAAATCAAAGATTTTCCTCCAAATACTTTGCTGTTACAACCAGTTGCTTGTTTGCCAAGTTTGTCTATCCAGCCAAAAGTAACTTGGCCAAGCATGGAATATTCGTCAATAATGATGTATTCAACATTATTAAGGTTCTCCTGCAACCTACATAAAGTCTGTCCTGTCAGGTCCTTATTACCACTTGACCCTATAGGTAACTTTAATAAAGAGTGCACAGTTACACCTTTTATATTGTATGCTGCTTTACCTGTTGTAGCAGTAACAGCACATTTACCTTGTAGAAGGTTTCGAATAGCATTAATAAGGTAACTTTTACCAGTACCTTGCAACATCATTTATGATTAGACATAATGACTCTTTTTCAGACGATGCATCATCAAAATGAGATTTAACAATGTCATAAGCAAGTTTTTGCATTTCACTAAAGCTGTTGATGTCAACAACATATTGCTCATCAATAGTGTAGTCTTCCTTCTTAGTTTCTATCCATGTAGGCATTTCACGAATTTGCTGTTCTGAATAATTAACTCGATCGAGATGCCAATCATGTGCCGACTCTGGTATTCCTTCAGCATTTTCAAAAGGAGTGTGAAGGTCTGACAATACCATCCACTCTTCTCGAGTTACCTCCTGCTCTTGAGAAGGTTCATCTTCACGTTCTTGACTTTGAATGACATTTTGCAATTTGTCAAACCAATCTGGGACATTAGATTGTCCATAAGATGTTTGCAAGAATTCATGCCAATAATTTATAAGGGCCTCGTCAGTTGGTTTCTGATCACCCCATGCATTGTTTTGGGTCGTTCTCCAGGGTTTATACCTTAAAAGTTGATATTTGCAATAAAGACCAAAATTTGGACCTTTAGGATTAGGAGAATAAGTTGGAAATATTCTTGGTATAACATTCTCTGAAAATTTTGTCAGTTCATTATTAAAAGCTTTATATGTTCTAGCAAACTGAACAAAGTTCATGTTCATGACACCATCAGAACTTTCATATTGATGATGATTAGCATACACATCGAGAAGTGAGTAATCGGTGCAAGGTTCGCTTCTTCAATACTTGCAGTGTCACGTACTCTATGTGAACCATTTAAACTTACTGGCACCACTTTAAATGATGAGCTATGGAGTTTTAAAAACAACAAATGATGCATTGTCCCCTGAGCAGCATAATCCCTTTCACCAAGAGATTTCATAACTACCTTCTTAATAACTCTACGAGGGTCAGTATTACTGTGAACATTTTGCACAATAGAATTGAATGCCTGTTTCAATATAGGTGATCTTGGCTCACCTTTAGCTGCATATTTTGTAAGATATTCAATGCAAGCATAGTGCTTGCATTCAATGCAAGCATAGGGAAGAAGTTTGAATTTAGAAAGAAAATAAAACTAGTATTGTGAAGACGTACTCGAGGGAAATGTGTAAATTATGACGACGTTTAAAAGATATTTTGCCTACTAGATAGATTTTTGCAATGGAGCTGGTAGAAAGAATACGCCAAGGTATGTATTAATATAAAGACAATATGGCGACGCGATCACATGCTCCCAAGCGCGCTGCGCAAATTTCAACAAATACTCCATCAAAAACGCCCAAGAAACCGGTTCTAGAGAAAGCAAAGAAAACCATAAATGCCAATAAAGAAGACAGAGATAATTTACACGAAGAAAAGCCTATGAATGTCGAAAATATGTTCGAAACGATTATGAGCAAGCTGGGTAAATTAGATATCATTGATGGCCGTATGATATCGATGGAACAAGAACTGAAGGAAGTAAAAGAATCTTTAGAATATGCATATGCTGAAGTTGAAACGCTGAAGAAAGAAAACGCAGAGCTAAAGAAGTCTGACTCGGAGACGAAAGAAAGATTGGCGAAAGTAGAAGAGCAGAATTCAGCATTAAATAGTCGCGTCATTGACCTACAAGCAAGGTCAATGCGCGACAACTTAATGTTTTATAATTTACCAGAGCGTGAGGACGAAAATACAAACAACCTCATACATAACTTATTACAAGAGCAACTTGGAATATCGGATGCGAAGACTATAAAGATAGACCGTTCACACAGAATAGGCAGAAGAACACCGGGATCGAGAAGACCAAGAGCCATTGTCGCGAAATTTAATTTTTACCCGGATAAGGAACGTATACTGGCTAACGCGAGGCGATTAAAGGGTACAGGAATTGCAATTTCTGAACAGTTCCCGGAGGAAATTGTTAAATTAAGAAAGCGACTACTGCCAGAAATGAAGAAAGCACGTGAGGATGGTAGGAGAGTAAAATTAGTTAGAGATAAGTTATATATAGATGGCCAACTTTTTAGACATAATTCTACTCACTAGGTTTCATATTACATATAAACAAAATATGCTATCAGTCTATCACGCTTACATTAATTAATATTATATATACATTCAACTATGGAACAAATAACAGAAAGTAACAAAAATTTTCTTTCACAAAATGTTACTAATTCTAAAGTTTCGGCATTTCACCATAAGAAAGTATTCAGCGATACAGATATGGATAGACTAAATAGATTGAAATTCAATTCCTTTTTTCTCAATCAACAAATAGGTCCGGAAGTCTTCAATAATGATTCACAAATAGACACATGCCTCAACACTGAAATGATGCAGTGTGATTATTATCTTCCGCATGAGTTCAAAAAAAAAACACACACACAATATGGACATAAAAAACGATTTCTCAATAATGCATCTTAACATAAGAAGTATTTGTAACAAATTCTGCTCCTTCAAGCATCTGATTAAGTCATTAAATTTAAATTTCCACGTAATAGGCTTATCCGAAACATGGTTAAGCGATTTTTATAACACAGACAATTTTCAACTAGATAACTATGACTTTATTGTTTCGAATCGGACTAACAAAAAAGGCGGCGGTGTTGGTTTATATATCACAAAAGATTTAGATTACAAAATCCGCTCAGACCTAACCTTTAATATAGAAGATACTATTGAAACAAGTTTTGTAGAAATACTCACTAATACTGGTAAAAATATAATTATAGGTGAAATTTATAGGCCACCAAACAATAAGAATGATTCGTTCGAAAATTCATTGGAAAAAATCCTAGATATAATTGATAAAGAAAACAAAATTTGTTATCTTATGGGTGATTTCAATATAGACCTATTTAAATCAGAATCTTGTGATTATTCAAACCGTTTTTTAGAACAATTGTTTACATCTTCATATTTCCCATTAATAACGAAAGCAACTAGAGTTACCCATCATACAACAACACTCATTGATAATATTTTTACAAACAATATTGAGAAACTTAATGACAGCATAAACGGAATTATTTTAAGTGATCTATCTGACCATTTACCAATAGTGCATTCATATAACACAAATGTTTTTCATAATATTATTCAACAAAATTCAAATTCTTATATGTTTAAAAGAATCATAAATAAAACAAACATAGAATCATTCAAAAATTCCATTAAAACTACATTGTGGGATAGTGTACTGAACGAGACTGAAAACCCAGATAAAGCTTTTGACGAGTTTTCTCGGTTGTTGACAGATTCATATAATGCTAACTTGCCAGTTGGAAAAAATAAAGCAAAAATTAACAAAAATAAAAGTCCATGGATGACAAAATGCATATTTATTTATTTTATTTTATTAAAGTCTGTAAAGAGCAAAAATAAACTTTACAAGAAATTTTTAAATAAACAACCCCACTAGTAAAAATGAGTTGGCTTACAAAAAATATAGAAATAAGCTATATTATGAAGAACAACTTATCAAGTACAAACAAAATACGAAAATGCTTTGGCAAACACTAAACGAATTGTTAAACAATTCAAGAAAAACTACCAAAATATCTAAAGTATTTGTTGAAACAAATTCAACAAATGTCTTAGATGATCCACACGAAATTGCTAACAAATTTAATGAATACTTTACAAATGTTGGACCTAATCTAGCCAAAAAAATAAATACAAAGAAAACTATAAATTTTGAAAAATACCTTAAAAGTAACTATACAGATAGTCTTTTTCTCAATCCAATTATTGAAAATGAACTTGAAAATGAAATAATGAATATGAACTCAAATAAAAGCTCTGGATATGATGATATAAGTACAAAAATCATAAAACATATTGCTAAAGACATTTCGAAACCGCTAACACACAGTTTTAATTTAACATTTCTACATGGAGTTATTCCTAAAGATTTAAAGAAAGCATTAGTTACACCAATTTTTAAAAATAGCGATGAAACTAGATTCGAAAACTACAGACCTATATCTGTTCTCACGTGTTTCTCCAAATTATTAGAAAAGTTGATGTACAATAGATTAATAAATTTCGTGGAAAAAAACAAAATCTTATCAAAACACCAATACGGTTTCAGGAAAAACAGATCAACGGAGCTTGCGATGATTGATTTTATCGACAAAATTACTGCTGCGATTGATCGGGGAGAATTCACAATTGGCATTTTCCTTGATTTATCGAAAGCATTTGACACAATAAATCACAGGATTCTGATTAAAAAACTGGAACACTACGGAATACGAGGAATAGCACAAAAATGGTTTGAAAGCTATTTAAATAACAGAAAACAAATTGTTAAATACAACGATGTACGATCAGAGGAATTCACAATTAACAGTGGTGTTCCTCAGGGATCTATTTTAGGACCTTTATTATTTCTCCTGTATATAAATGACATTCAATATTGCAGCGAACTTGTTTCCATGGTATTATTTGCAGATGATACAAGTATACTTCATAGTCACACTTGCCTTAAGACTTTGAATGAAATAATACAAACAGAAATAAATAAAATCACAGATTGGCTTAATGTTAATAAGTTATCGATTAATACGAAAAAAACAAAATTTGTTTTATTCAAATCTCCAAACAAAAGAACAAGTCATGATATCAAACTTTCAATGAATAATGACAATATTAAACAGGTCAAAAGTATAACATTCCTTGGGATTGTGATAGATGAATGTTTGACATGGAAATATCATATAGAACTAGTTTCAAAAAAGATTATCAAAGCTACTGCAATAATTTCCAAAATCCGATACTTCACAAATATTAATTCTCTAAAACTAATTTATTATGCGTTAGTCTATCCATATCTTATCTATGGTAACCTTATTTGGGGGAATACGTATAAGACACGTATTCAAAAACTTTTCACCATTCAAAAGAAACTTGTAAGATTGATAACGTTTAGTTCTTATTTTGAGCACACTGATCCGATATTTAAGAAACTTAAGATACTCAACATCTACAAAATAAATGAGTATTTAACTAGTTTATTTATGTTCAGATACTACAAAGTACGAAATTTACCAGAAATTTTTGTAATTATTTTGTATCCAACAACGAGATAAATCATCACAATACCAGAAATGCATCGCTCCTTCACAAGTCTTACAAAAGAACAAATTACTCAAAACATTCCCTAGCAAACAAAGGAATCGAAATTTGGAACTGTCTTGCAAAAGACTTCAAACAAATAAAATCACATTTCGTCTTCAAACGAGAGGTAAAGAAACACTTTCTTCATATCTAATTAACTACCGGAAGTTTATAAATTCTATCAAACTATAGGGCACAACAAATCACCACACGCTTATTTCTATGATTATTGATTACTATGAATATCAAATTGTAATTGTAATTGTATTATTATAATATACCGTATATATTCGCAAAATTGACTACTGTAATAATTTGATTTTGAACTGGTTTACTTAATTAATTAAAAAACAATTGTAAATATATTTCTAGGGGTCTAAGTAAAAAAGCCAAATGGTTTCAAATAGACTCCTAGCCCTCTTCTTCTTTAATATTAGAATTTTCATGTAAATAAATAAATATTATTGG
Source organism: Paramuricea clavata (assembly GCA_902702795.2). Taxonomy (NCBI): domain Eukaryota; kingdom Metazoa; phylum Cnidaria; class Anthozoa; order Malacalcyonacea; family Plexauridae; genus Paramuricea; species Paramuricea clavata. Next base: position 5,596 of record CACRXK020001956.1, on the reverse strand, counting down.
GCAAAATCAAATAAATAAATTTAAAAAAAAAAAAAAAATCAATAACAACTTGAATATCACAGTTAGCTCTCCATCCTTGGATTTGAAGTTGTTGATGATTATTTAATCTAGCATCATTTCTCTTAGTAACAATCTTAGCCCTATAATGCTCATTATCACCTGAAGTGTGAATTTTCTCAAACTCTAACTTTGTTTTCGGACAATGATCAAAAGGAAAACGAAATCTACATTTCAATTCTGTTTCATTTGACTTTTTTCTAAGACAATAGCTTGTACTACAACGAGTGTGTCGCTGTACCATGTTTAAGAGATCTGTGTAATCAGATTGTTTTTCATGTTCAGGAATGCCCTGATGACTTCTTTGACATGGATGAACTTTTCAGGTCTTATCCACATGTCCTCATCTGGTGAATTAGGATTGACGGTTGATAACAACCAATCAACATACTGACATACTGTATCAGCAGCATTGTGACCAGCTTCAATATCCTCATCTAGTTCAATTGTGTCAGAACAATCATTTTCATCTTTAAAGTTTTGAGCTAAGAAACCTTTCAAAGCAGTCTGAGTAAGTTGACACAAACCTGGGTCATTATTTAGTTTAGCAGTACCATGACAGTGGATACTACCTCTACCTTGGTATTGATATCTAAACCAGTGCCATTTAGCACCAAGTGTATCATAAAGCCAGTGTTTTACAAAGCTTTCTAGTCTTTGGGTAAAAAACCAATCTACAACGTGGGGATTGTTAATAACATTTTGTCGTCTTACCTCACTGGTAGAATTACTAATATCACTATCTGCATCAGCTTTAAATAAAGCATGCAATTCAGGCCAATGCATATCTGCAGAGGAAAATGTAAAAAATAATGTTGGTGCTCCAACACTAGTTATAATAGCTTTAAGCTCTTCTCTTACTTTATTCCAATAAGCATTAGTACCTGCAATATTGCCAACATATCTAGACACTTTAGACATAAACACATTAGCATTGTTACTGGCAGCCATTTCATGCAGCTCATCGATGGTGAGATGTACTTCACCTGGGTTTTGTTTTAAAAATATTCCACTTTGCTGTAAGATTCGTTTTCTTTGAATCATGTCAAAAGCCCAATATGAAAATCGGGGATGGTTAGCAAAACGATATACCCATTTACCATCAATAATTTCAGCAAATTTTAATAGATGCTTTATTCGTTCCTCAAGAGGGACATCTCTCAGAAGTCCTTGATTAGTAGGATCACCTTTGCCATCAGGATATAAAGTTGGAAAAGCCATTGTGGCCAAATGTGAAACCGGATACTCATTCAATGGTTCATTTTCGACTGAAGGCCATTCAATTGGCTCATTTTCACAAAGCTGATTTGTCACAGCTTCAATTTCTTTTTGCTGTTGTTCACCAACAGGTAAAAAACTACTCATTTCAGTAGAGTCATTGTAAGCAATATCCTCTGACGTGTTATCGGTAGTAGGCCCTAAATCAGAAGAACCATTATCATCAGAGACTATATCATCATCAGTCTCAACAGTCCTAAGATCTGGTGGTACACCATTCTCAGGTAAAGAGTTTAATGCATCTTCATTTATTAATATCTCAGAATAATGTGGGTTATTATTAATAAGGCAAACTAAAGCATTGTGCACTTTTTGTTTTCGCACCCTGGCATCTTTGAAGGTATTGTCTTTACCTTTTACCTTGACAATAATCACTGCCAAGTCTTTGGGATATCTTGGCAAAGATGTTGCAAGCTCTGTGACATTTTGTGGCAGGTTAATACAATGCCCTGAATAACCTCGTTGACCACCAGGTTTAATATATACTCTCATGATAGGAAGAGCACGAGCAATTAACATTTCCTCAACCTGAGTTAAATCTTTTAGTTCATTTGGAACACATAAGGTATCATTGAGTTTTCACATGAAAACGTTTTGGGAAACTTTTTATCTCTCAAGCATTGTGAGCACACATAAGGTGACTTAGGTTTAGACTTCAAAGGCCATGCCTCCTTACATTCTGTACACTGATAGACAGTGTATTGTTAGATTTTCTCTTGCTTGATCATCAGCACAAGATACCTTTGCTCGCTTTAATTTTTTATAGCTTTTTGCATTTTCAAGTCTCTCTCGTTTTTTTTACTCTCATTTTCTTCACTTCCTCGTTGTCTTTTTTTAGACATTCTAGCATTTTCAAGTCTAGTCTGTTTTTCTGTTTCAGTTTCTGCCACTGATCTAATAATACACTGGATATAGCTTCTATACCTATCAAAAGTGAAGCCAACTCGCAAGCGTGCAAATTTACTTCCGGATACCCAAAGGAGCGATAATTAATATGGCGTTATATGGAGAAATGTGATGTCGAAGCAAATATTTTGTAAATATGAGCCGTTTTCGTAACGCGATCATGCTTATTTGTGCTTCTTATGAAAGATGAGGGTCTTATGATTAATTTGTAGTAAAATTGCTGCCTGTTACGCTTACACATCGCTCTAGAATTTGTTTGAAGAGTGGCATGTTTATGGTCCCGAGTTGTGGTTTATGCTGTCTACGAGTTTAATAATGAAGAGGATTATAATACTAAAGTACTTCTGGATTTTACAGGCGGTAAGGAATCTTTTTTTCTTATAGACAATTAACGGCACCGAAGTTACGACGCATATTATATCTGTTTACTGTTTTCATTTCTAATATAGTTACTTAATATAGGTATCAATATAATTATTACTTACAGTAATAAATATGCAGTGGCAGTTTATGTACAATATTTACATTTAATAAACTTGATTGCTTGGCTATTATGCACTTGTCATCGGATTCCCCGAGGGGTCGACCCCCGGGCTGACCACGGGGATTGTCCAAGGTGGGGATGCAATCTTAATGAATTTCCCGGGGGGTGGGGGAACATAAGAGATCAAAGTCCCGTGGTCATTTCCTTACCTGTCGTGAATCCCCCCCCCCCAGCGTCTTTTAAGCTAATAAAAAGGCCTACTTATAAAATCTCATGATACACATAATCATTCGATAAACCAAAAGATAAAATCTAATCATCGGTATTTTGACACTGGATTTGAAGAAAATACTAAACATTTTACATATTTATGCTATAATTTAATATGGTATAACATATACAAAATGAACATAGATTATACTGTCTTATACCTTTATTTTGAACTGTAAAACACAACAATATTAAAATCGCTAGTGACCCTCTAGTGTTAAAAGTGAGAGACAAGTATGATATCTTTGATATGCATTTTATGGGCCGATTAATATAACCAGTCTCGTATCCCGCGTTATGATGCTACCTGATCATTGTGTGACGTGCGTCGATAACTTGACGGCAATAGATAGTAGATCACGCGATAATTTTCACTAAGATGAAACCAACTTTTATAATATAAAATTACATCGAAATGCATGAAACCTCAGAAAAGCGAACTTTAAACATTTAAAGTCAAAACATGCTGCAAAAGGTTGCAAAGCATCTAAGTGGTACAATTTGTACAATAAAAGTTTTCCAGTAGTTCTGCCTCTTGCTCCGTGAGGTTAATACAATTGCCATGGAACCAGACATCGCAACTGTCACAACATATCATGAACCTAAGAATGAGAGAAAACAAAGGGAGAGGTGTTCAGCAGAGTTTAAGTTTGATAATCTATTCTAACTGAATTGGGGGCTGACACTAGTTTACAAACAATGGTGCTCTAAAAGAGTTACGAAACAATCAAACAAAACAGCATATTAAACAAGTAGGAAAGGGTTTATAGTATGGCTAGTTGGTCTGTTATTATGAAGACCATACCTTCCGTCATCTGCTTCATTACAGATGCAGTGCAATTCTGCTCGTGAATCTTTTTCCACTCGTGAATCAAGGTCTCCCGATGAATCGTTTTCTGCTCGTGAATCAACGTCTCCCGATAAATCCTTTTCAGCTATACTCTCTGAAAACGTAAAAAAAAACCCCATCAAATGTACATTTGAAACAATTTGGAATGCCCAGACTCTTTTATTATCAACGTTAAGTTAAGGCACTGCCAACTTAATGGATCGAAAGCTCAGCAAAATAAATTTCAATCACCACTTATTTCATATGCCATGTATCTGCAATATGATCACATAAATGCATGAAACTATGCACCGTTTTGACATTTACGTCACTTAGCCTGGATTACTCGTTCTCATGGGTTGTTGGCCAATAGCCTTACGTCTTTTACAAATGAAAAGAGATGCTTACAGGCCAAAAAAAGTATAAGTGACGTAATATCGAAAGGGTGTGATACAATTTGACGGGTTTTGTAAATGGAAAAGATCGAGTAGAAAATTATATACATTTTTAGACCGGCTAACCACGCACAGCTGCGAAAAATGCAACAACAGGTCCTAGCTGGCAGGAATCGAACTTACGGCGCTGTGATGCAATTTACCACTGCGCGCTTACCTTTGTTTCTTTGTGCTTGTTTTCTTTTCCTTGTTTCTGCCGCCTTTTTTGCTCCTCGTTTCCTTCTTAGTTTAATATTCTTAAGATGCTCAATCCAAAAACTAACATCGGACTCGCTCAGCAAAGTGTTTTTCGCCAAGTTCTTAATATCAGCATCCGTGATCTCTTCAGAACTATTGTCGAAAAATGTTCTTACTACTTCTCTGGGAGGCTCAGCACAACATCCTAGCCCTTTTTCTTTAATCAACTGAATTGTTTTTTCAGGGTCAAGATAATGGCCACGGCAGAAACTTACACACTTATCGCATTTACCTCCCCATCGTTTTTCAGGATGTGGAATTGGAAGAGGTATAGTCGTAAGTGATGGCCCACCTTCAAACCAAACAGGTGGCGAACTTGGTTTCCCTTCACGGCAACGCGGGTGATGACATTTCTTCTGGTAGCATGGCAGGAGTATAAAAATGTAGTTGTCCGGCAGGTCTTTCACCATGTGGTTATTCCTCACATCCCATACATTCGTGAAATACTTGTATTCGTCCGGATAATTCTTTTTGAATAATAGCTGGTTTTTCTTTGATCCTTGTAGAAATGTGAGCAAACGATCTCGTCTTTCATGATTATTCCTTGAAACATCATCGCGACATCCTTTTAACAACAAAATGGGATTACCAGAGCATTTCGTTCCAGAAACACTGTTAATGTAGGTCTCCGTAGCTGCACCAAGGTTAGATTCTAACCTGTCCTGGTCAATTCCTTCAGCGTTAAAATTAGAACCAAGAATAGTTGAGGGAATAAACACATTAGAATGTCCAACCGTTAAACATCCATTCAATAACTCTACACGGTTCAAATAACTCCCACCACTATATCGAGAAGTAACGATGGTGCAGGTTTTGTTCATTTTCAAATGCCATTCGCTCCACATAAATTGCACTTCTAAATGATTGGGACCTTCGTCTGCTGCCCCGTCTACTCGAATACAATCAATATCTTTATTCTGCAGGATGGGTTCAATAGCAGGTTGTTTGAGGAGCATTTGAAAATCCGCTGCATGCTGAGCCGGGTTTTTCGGGAAAACTTTCTGTGCTTTTACAATACCGACTGGCATTTCTGCTGTGTTATCGGTAGCCATAAACAAATAAGACGTTGTCTGCAATATC